>PVIC010005674.1:0-56937 GCA_004025085.1 Thryonomys swinderianus | reverse complement strand
GAGACCCTGTCTCCAAAAAAAAAAAAAAAAAAGAATACAAGTGAATCTTAGGTTAAAATACCTAATTGCTTTCTCATATTAAAAGGAAATGATACCTAAATATTGGCCTTCTGTCAAGTTAATTTGCAAAATGATCGAATTAACCACAGTAAGGGTATTGTTACCACCACAGTTTCTTTGGAATTAGGCTGTGGGAAAGAGGACTTTCTGAGGAAAGTTAAGCCAAGTTAAACAGAGAGGGAAAAAAATACTGTTATTCCCTTTACTCCAAGTCTGGGTTAAGGGTTGATTATGTGGGAAGATGCCAAAGGGTCAGATATACAAAACTCATGGAACTTGGCCTCTTGACAAACACCTAAATATAACTTATGGTTTCAAGTACTTTTTTTTGTATGTTGTTCCACTAATTTGGGAATTCTGATATAGATTGCTATGAAAACCACAGGAAGTTTTTCTTTCTTACAAATGGTTTAGATATTTATAAGTACCTAAAAATTAATACTGTAATATATATTCCTGCATACACATTTACACAGTTCTACAGACATTGTATGGTTTCATGGAAATTGAATGTACCCTGGGGCGGGGACAGAGCATGTGGAGCAGTAACGAGGAAAGGGGCCTGGCAGGGGAAGGTCTGAGATGATAGGGCCCGCCTGGGGCAGACTGGCACATAGCATTTGGGAACTCTTAGTGGACTGGCAGTGGCATATTCAGCAGCTATTCTGTTCAGATTGCATGAGTTACAGAAAAAATTACTGAAAGCTAGTAGGAGAGTATTTATGAAGGTAGATAAGAAATTCTGCAGAAGTAAACTTGGGTGGTTGAAATAGTCAGTGTTTAGACAGGTTTTGAGTCAGTAGACTGAGTAGAGGTGAACCCCACCAATGTGGGTGGAACATTCCAAAGAGAGAAGACTGCATTCTCATCACCAAGGACTAATTCTATGAAACTCTGGATGTGTAATGTAATCTTCCAGTTCTTCTGCTTCTGTATGTTTCAACTTACATACACAAACACACACACAAACATGCACAGATATACATGTCACATGTGTGTGTATATATATGTATATATATATATAAATTATATATAGTTGATCTAATATAGCTGTGTTGTAAACTGCTTTGTTCCTTTAGTAACAGACTAGGAATGTATTTATAAAGTTCCTCATTTATCTGCACTATGATTTGAAATGGGAAGCAGCACAATGTGATGTGTCATTTGCCTGGTTTTTAGAGCTCTATTACCACCTTTCAAGTCACAATGTGTGACTCGTCTGTTGTGCAACCTTGAGCATGTCCCTTGACCTCTCTGTGTCTAAGTTTTGTCCTTCCAAAAAACACTGTGATTAGTAAACAAGTTACAATATGTGAAATATGCATCCCAGCATCTGGCAGAGAGTAAGGGCTGTATATTTATAAGCTGTCATTACCATCGCCATCATCCTTAGGGATGACTACTGTCCTACCCAATGAACTGATTTTGCTTTGAGTAACAAATCTCAAACAGTTTCATACCAATAAATACCCCTGTTTTAATGCTTATAAAATATAACAGAATTTCTAAGCAGCTCTGACTATAGTCATTAACTCATAGTAGTGGTTGAAATTATAAGGGAGCAAGATAAATGTAAATGAATGTTGGTCACTATTTGTGTCATTACTTTTTTACTGCTGGTACAAAATAACCAACACACATGCGCATTAAGGGAAGAAAGTTTTATTTCACTCACAGTCTGTAGAGGTTTCAGTTAACAGTTGGCTGGCTCCGAGGCAGTGGGGCATGGCAGGGGAGAAACAGTCCATGGAATGGAAGGCAGGAGGGAGCAAGCACCAGCAGCAGTGAGCCTCCCTTTCCTTTGATATTCCACCCAGGCTGTAATCCAATGGGTTGGTGTCGGCCATACCCAGAGTGGAGCTTCCATTATCCATATCCAGTAGTAGACAAATTCCAATAAATGGACTAATTTATCACCAAACACCACTATCCCAGTATCAGCCTCTCCAGCCAAGTCCGAAAAGCCTCTCCTGTGAGCACATGAGATCTTGGGGGAATAAATAAATAAATAACCAATCAACCAACCAACCAACCAACCAACCAATTTCATTGTTGGGTGTAGCATGGATGACTTGGTGTTGATATTGTAATCTGAGAAGAAGCCTGATAATATATTCAGTCATCTGACTTCTGCTCTGCTATTTGTGGAATTCTCTGGCCTGCTCAATTGTTTGTAGGGAGCAGGAGAGCTTTCCAGGGAACTCTTTCACCTGTGTACACGTGAGGGGACATCTAGGTCCAAGCCATAACATTCTGTCCTAAGTAAACATTTCCATTCCAAAAGGTATAGGTAAACTAAGGCAAGTTAATGATCACTACTTTAATACACACACACACACAAAATTTACTTATTTGTTTTTGCACTGTGAAAGTGTTTAAAGGTAGGAAAAATTACTGCTGCTATATTTGTTCAGGTATAATAAGACATTCCATTCAATTTTTATATATGAAAGCTTAGGATTTAAATTATGTCATAGAATTAACAAATATCATGGTCATCTTCTAATAAGAAATCTAGAATCACACACACACTGGAAAAACCTCCACAGCAAGACCAGTTTCTAAAACATTTTCTTCAGGAGGTCCCTCGGTTCTACTGTAATCAAGAAATCTTTTGTAAGTCATTGAAGTGTGTGTCTCTGACTACAACTACTGAGGCTGATTTCCTTTGGATACAAATGAAAATACCAAGGAAAACGCTGTGACAGGGCGTGTGAGCAAACACACAGTTTGGCAGGGTGTTAGCGATGCCTCCTCCGGGTGTCTCCTCTGCTGCGTACCGGTTACGACGCTTGTCCGTGGCCCTGGAGAGGTCGTGACAGAGCCGAGGGTAAGGGCACTCACTGCCTTGGTTTCCTTTTCATTGCTGGAGGAAAAACATCTGACACTCCCAAGTTAAAGAAGGAAAGGTTGACTTTAGCTCACAGTGTGGAGACATTTCAGTCATACTTGGTCTTCTCCACGGCGGGCATTACGGTAGGGGACACGGCCAGGAGAAACAGCCCGTGGCATGGTGGCAGGAGGTGGCAGCGCCAGGCAGCAGCCTGCCTTCCTTCTGCCCTTCCTACTCCATCCCGGTTGCGAGTCCATTAACTGTTGCCACCCACGCCCGGGATGGGACTTTCATTATCCACACCCGGAACTGTGCTGAAGCCACTGAGCCCTCACACAGCCGACGCCCAGCCACTGCCGGAAAGCGCCTCCCTCCGAGCACACGGCGGTGCGAGGGACGTTCGCCTGCAGGCCGACACCGACAGCACCGGGAAGAGCACAGCCAGCTGCTACCCCGTCCGCGCCCTCCAAGGCTGGAGAGAAAGCGAGATGCGCCGTCGGGGCGGACGAGCCCTGCCGAGCTTTTGCAGAAGCTGCAGCACAGTGGAGGCCACTCACGGTGAGCCAGTGAGCACTTTCAAGCCCTCTGTTTACTTAGCCCTTGTGCGAGCCTTTGCCAAATTCATAATTACAGACTCTCTACGAATTGCTTTAAATAATTTAATGTATCTGGAAATGACTCAACGCCTGAAACATATTTAGGAAAAGGCCCAAATTTCTGTGGGTTGTATTCAAAGAGTAGAAAAGCTTTGGCTCCAGAGACGCAAGTTCCTGGGGTGGTTTGGTCGGGTCTGGCTTCCTTAAAATGACTGTTGCTCATTCTAGCGGTCTGTTTCTTTACAAAACCAAGAAAACACAAACATTTTAGGCTCCGACGGCTTGAAAACGTTATAATTCTAAGCTTTCCATACTTTCTCTTTTAAGAGGGTTTCACAGTAACCAGATGATACTAGATAATGATACAAAGTTCCTTTTCCAAAAGGACCCTTTTAAGAGAAATGAGATCATTAGTATGTAAGTTTTATGTTACTCTAAGAAAATTCTGGAGACAGTTAACTAAGGGAAGAAAAGCTTCCGCCGGCTCGGGGTCTCAGAGGTCCTACTCCACGAACAATCGGCCTATTGCTCTGGGCCCAGGTGTGGTCAAAGTAACACGGCGGAGGAACGACTCGCCGGCCCTGCGGTGACAAGAAGCAGAGAGAGAGATGCGGACACTCCATCTCCCCAGCAGGGCACAGGGCTGGCAACTTCTTTCCCCTCCCCCTTAAAACTCTGCTTCCTCCCTACAACGCCTCGAACTGGTGCCCAAACCTTAACCATGTGAGCCTTCGGGGCCCATACAAACCATAGCAATTAGAAAATTAGTCATGGGTATCTTGTACCGAAGTAAACGGCACCGGAAATAACAAAGGTCTTCTAAACTCAGGCTGAGAAGAGAAGGCTTCCCTCTCGAGAGAAACAGACATGAGCGGATGGGCCCTATCAGCGGCTCGGCCTCGGCCTGCGGACGCCCTAACGCTGCTCCTGCTCGCTTCTGTGTTCTCCGCTTGAGCGTCCGCCTCCTTCCCTCCCCCCTTCTTCGTTCTTTCCGTCTCTGTGCATTTCCTTCTCGTACGGCTCGCTCGCTGGCACCACGAGGCAGTGTTTGGCCAGCTCCGCGCTGGAGGGTTGGCAGCAGCGGCCCCGTGCTCCTTTCTGTCACCGTCACCCCCACTTCCTCTTCCCGCTCCGCCTCGTCCTGTCGGCCCGGCCAGCACTTGGATAATCAGTAACACAATCGGCTTCACGTGAATGTGCTGAGTTACTGCGTGTAGTGACTTACAGGCATATTACCACAGAATAGTTCGGCAGGGTAAGAACATAGTTGCCCAACTGCCCTCTTCTTGACATAAAAGACGCGCATCACAATGACACATTAGGTTTAAGTCCTGTAAATGAACTCACGTTAAAATTAAAAACCCCCGAAGCTTTTAAAGTACACTCTCAAACTAACAGGAGTCAGGCCACATTTTCAATGTATAGACCAATCCCATGCACGAAGGCAGCATATGAGATAAAATGACTACCAGGGCAATGCGTGCTATTGCTCTAATAGGGTCAATAAATGGAAGGAAAAAAAGAAAAGAAGTTAATGGCGGAGTAATCTGCCATAAAGAATGATGAGACCAAATCATTTATACTCAAATGGGATGTACCTTCAGGACATACTCATAAGTGAAATAAATAGGTCACAGATGTGCAAGTATCATATATTTTCTCCGATATGAAAAACTGAAGGTATAAATGTGTTCTAGAATGCATGAGTGATATTGTGAAATAGTAAATATTCAAAGGGTAATGGGGCTTAGGGGTAAATAATGAAGAAAGAAAAAAGTGTTTAAAAAAGGAAACAATGCTTGTGTATATAGGGTGGGGGAGGTGGGGGGAGGGGAGGGGGAAAATGAGAACTTAAGTTGTGTCATATACTGGTACAAATTCTCAGCGTGGAGTGTAATTGGGATGTGTATATATAAAGTACCAATAAAATATTTAAAAATTATAAAAAGAAAAGAAGCTAATTATGGGAGTTGCTATGGTTTGTATGGACCTCAAAGGCCCACATGTTTGAGGTTTGGGCACCAATTCGAGGTGTTGTAAGGATGAAGTTTCGACTGTGTAAAATTTTCCAAATCCGGGGCAGGAGTGATGCTTTATAATTCACAGAAACAAAGCCATGTACCCGCATGACAGATCAAACGAAAGGGCATGCAAGAGACTCATCTTCATCACACTGCCCCACGCTGCAGAGCACACGCCTTACCCCACGGCCGTATCCTGCGACTCACGGCAGGAAGGCCCACGGACGGCGCAGTGCTCTGCCTGCTGTCCGGGGGGCTGCGCGCCACCCTGGCTCCCAGCACGGTAAGCCACGCTCTTCTGCCCTCCCTCGAAAAGGTAAAGTCCACCCCCAAAGACCAGCAGGAGCAAATCTCAACAGACGCTGAACTTGTGTAATTAGTGCTTCACATACTGGTCTACAGAATGACTGGAAGGGGCTGACACGGAAAGATACTGCAGAGGGCTAAGACGCAGAAGTGAGTAAGCCTGTCCTGGGCCATGAAAGCCACACACAAAAGCAGACAGAGCAGTGAGTTGCAATCAGTGATTACTAGACGTGCCTAGTTTGTTAGTGACCGTGCAAATAGCAACGAGCTGGGCAGATTTATGGCTTCCAGTGGGCACCGTCCCAAGCTACCACGTGGGAAGCTGGAAGAAGGGCAGCTTCGCCAAGGAGAGACGTGGCCCTCGAGCCCTTTACACACGCTTCTCCGTCTAGTGAGAGCTATTTGCCTTTGTCTCCTACTGTTCTTGTCCTCTGTGATTGCCTCCAGCCCTCTGATCAGAGCACTGTATTGTCAAAGAAATCGTCTCCTCTGTTCAGGAGCTTTGGCGTGGATGAGAAGGAGAGCCAGCTCTTACTTTACAGGAAGTCTCCTGATTAGTTAGAGGGTGGAATGAAATCAACAGTTCAAATCACTGCTGCAAATAAATCTGTACAAGTTAAGTTGGAATTAGACAGCCAATGTGTGTTTTAACATAATTCAAGTGAAAATACATAAAATATCACAGAATGAATTCAGCACCAACTGCACGCAATTTCTTCAAAATGTCATCCATTAAATAAAATATTCTATTTATTATAACTTAGAGAAATCCATTATATTCTTTTATATTGTTATTTGGCAACCCCCCCCCAAACAAAAACAACAAGCCCAGACATAAAATGCTAATCTGTTCTTCCAACTCTTTCCATGATGAATGTTGTTAAAGCTGCTCTTAATGGGCAGTCAGTTTGAAATGCCTTTTTTTTTTTTTTTTTTTTTTTTGAGACAGGGTCTCGCTTTGTAGTTCAGGCTGGCTCTGAGCTCACTATGTAGTCCAGGCAAACCTCGAACTCAGCAATCTTCCTGCCTCTGCCTCCCGAGTGCTGGGATGACAGGCATGAACCACCATGCCCGGCACTGTGCTGTGTGGTATTGATGGCTGGTGGGCGTGAGTCTCCACGCCCAGCATTGTATGTGGTTACCGAGGATCGAACTCAGGACCTTGTGCTTGCCAGGCAGGCGCCGGGACCACTGAGCTAACCCTCCAGCCCAAAACTCATATCTTTTAACTTTTGTCTGATACTAGTTATCAGAAAGAGGCAAGGGACTAGAAAGCAGAGGAGCCTAGTGTGTCCACCACATGGAAGGGGAAATTTCTAGTTTTTTCAGGAGTTTAGAAAAATAAAGTTTGTTTCTATTCATTAAATTTCCCTGATAAGTCAGGATTTTTGCCATTCTATTCACTCTGAATTATAATTAAACAACTACAGTTACTCATAGTTTTCTTGCAATGGAAAGAGAAAATATTGTGACTGCTTGTATTAGAACAACTCGGAAACTAAAAACTCCCAATTTGATTTATCTACTTGATTGTCATATAAAACATATCAGATATGCTAATATTTATCTGAAGACAGTCTGACAATAAGCTAGTAAATGAAAAAAACCACAGTATCATGAGCTACTGTAAAATAAATCTATAAAATTGTTTTTCCTATTCAAATAATGAAATAGATTGGAGTGAAAACCACAAATATAGAAAAAATTAATATAAACAAATAATACAAAACCCAGAGAGCAATATATAAATATTAGAAAGATGCCTCCAAAAACCAACTGTCAAGGGAAAATGTTTTATGAAAGCAGTTTCAGAAAACATGCTCAGAAGCGTAGACTTCTACTTGCTGTATTTGGAGTGACTTTGAGCCCCATTTAATGACTGAATTTTTCCCACTCTGATTTTACTGGGTGATAAAGCAGTCTATAGGATTTTTGCACTTACTGTTGCAAACAAAATTTCTCAATTGTAAGAACAAACAAAACAAAAAATATTTAATTTCTATAACAAAATGAAGAGCCTCCTCACTATAATATAAACAGGATTTTTTTTATTTTGCCATATCTGAGTGTCTTTGAAAATCAGAATACATCTTTTCAAGCCAATCGCATATTTTTTGGCATGAGAGTTGAAGGCAATCGCACATTTTTAACTGAAAAATGATCCACTTCACCCAGTAATAGGAGGCAGACTTGTGGAAGATCCAGACACACAAAACATTTCTAGGGCTCAGAAATGTATGCCCGCTGTGGTTTAAAGGCCCCAAGACCAGCTACGAGCCTCTCTCCCAGCCCTTCTCACCTATCTGCCACAATCTTCCCACGTCCTACAGCCGTATGCTAAACCTGCCTGTGCATATTTCTCCCTGGGGCTTCCTGCTGTTGTTTCTCCAGTGGTAACTGCCTTCCTTCCGCCATCTTTCTTGGATTTTGGCCTCAACTTGCCTCGGTTCTCAGGGGGAGCAAACTCCCCCTTCCCCTACTTGCAGTGGTTGGGAAAAAACTTCATGGGACCCAGAGGTTCAACTCCCCTAGGTACTGCTTCATAAATAAAGACCATTTTTCAAATTATTCACCCCTGTCACCCAGGGTCCTAAACAGGAGACACCTAAGCAAGGAAATTTATCAGGGTTTTACCGAGGGAAGTGCTCGTTAGCTTCCTTAGACAAACATACTGTGATGTTAGGCTCTCCTGTAACTTGCTACACATTTGCAGCCACCAGCACACACCAGCTGTGGACCTCTTGTCTAGGAGAAGGGGCTGTGATCAAAAGAAGATATCCAGAGACTTAAAAGAAGTGGCACTAATGCTCACAGGCATGGCCAGAAAAGTCTAGCATCTGAATCTCAAGGAGTTCCGCCTTACCAGAGGATCGCTTCGGGCTGCCTGGATCGGGGATTGACTGTGGGATAACGTGGAAGTTCCTCATGACCTCCGGCATACAGCTTTGCCAGTGGCTGCTCTGGGGATGACCGAATACCAAGGAATTAGGTTCTCTCAGGCGATGCCCTGGAGATGGACAGGTTGAGAACTGATCCGCCGGATGCTCCATAAGGTCCTCACGATCCAATACAAAGGAAAGAGGCTTTAGCAGAGGACGCCCTACAGACAAATACAAACAGTTTGGTCTTTGCCATCGAAATAATTCTTCCTGGGTAGCTACTACTGCTGAGGTCTTCCTTCCTCTTATCAGTCCCTTCTACCACAAGGCCACTTCCTCACCAACCTGCCAGCCCACTCTTCAGGCAAGACCGATTCTTCTGCCAGGAGTTTATTCCCAAGAATAGTATGATTATCCCATTGGGTGGGCAGTCAATGACACCCTGAAAATCATTCACCTCAACCCCACTAATTAATGGCCTCATACCAGTCAGTATCTCTTAAAAGAGAGGCTATTTGAGGGTGAAAGTCCAGTACTGATACATTTTTTTGTACAGGGCTGCTGGGCACACTAGCCCCCATGCGGCACACACATTTTACTGGTAGTGAAGCTGTTGAGAGACGGCCACCTAGTACAAGACCTCAAAGTCATCAGTGCAGCAGTGATGCCTATTCAGTCCTGGCAGACCCATACACGTTTCCGGGAGACAATAACTGATTCTCTATCTCAAAGATACTTTCTTTTCTATTCCCTTGGATCTTAGTTCTCAAAACTTGTCAGACTCACCTCTTTAGAGTAAAACCCAAGCTACGTATCTTGTGTAGCTACTTCTGTAACTCTCACTCTTGAGATCTACACCCAAGTTATGAAGTGATCTATTTGGGTTTGTTCTTTTTTTTCGTGAGATCCTTTTTGGTTGCTCAAAATTTACTCTATAAGAGACAATAAGCAGAAAATACCTGCACAAAACCTTAAATCTAATACTCTTTTATTGCCAACAGTTTTATAAGGACCTGACAAATACCATAGATAAAATTGCCCTGAATATTGTCATCCTCCAGAATCAAATAAATTTGCTTGCAGTGGTAGCACTGCAAAGCTGTAGGACCTAGAACTCCTAACCACCAAAAATGAGGGTTACATTTGTTTCCAGGAAATGTTGCTTGTATGTCAATTATTCTGGAATATTGAGAGATGCAGTGTGAGTTTCAGCTGACTATACTTCTGGGATCTGCCAGGAACTGAGTCATGAGGTACATCTTGGTCAAAAATCAGGAATTAGGGATCCTGGTTACTTTTCTCATAGCTTTACTATTTGGACCATATATTACCTCTTTGTTGAATTTGTTTCTTCTCATTTAATAGTCCCTAGACTATTACGCAGGGAGCAGTTATAGAAGATGGACATTCCACTTTCCACATCCCTTAAAGATTTTAGGGAACCTAGTGTCTCAAAGGAGAATGATATAGATCATACAATTAGAGCTATAGACTACTTCCCTCCACACGTCAGAACCTAGCAATGTTCCAAACCCAACCATTCAGTCTTTCTGAGGCTACTACCCGGAGCAGAGATTAAAAAAAAAAAAAGGTAAAGATCCTTGAGCCCAACTTAGAACCCATTTACGACCCCATCACCCCCTGTAACACTAATTTCAAAGTTTTTTGTTTGTATTTTAAGGCTCTTAACAATCATGATGCATTTGACTTATAAATTGCTGAAAAAATCATATGGCTTTTCCTGCAACAATGCTGAGGATATACTTTTATGAGTATTAAATTTTAATTCTTAAATTTTAAATTCTTCCTTTAAAATTGAACCTGGAGATTTCCTGTGACATTTGTATCTCAGTGGAAATGGAAAATTTATGCACTAAAAATCAGTTGGATAATGTTCAGGTTGAAGGGTATATTTGATAAGATGACATCAACAATATATTGCCAGTTCTATATTTGTGTATCCTCAACCTATTTGGAGATTCTTAGCTTTTGCTGGAAACAATTCATCTCTTACTCACAAATTAGGAAGAGTGGTCAAAAAATAATTTAATGAAAGCACCATTAAATTATGTATGTAGTAATCTCATATATAAGTGATCTTCTAAATATTCAATGCAGTTAATTTTGTATAAACGTGAGCTCTTTGTCTCACAAAGTTGAAGAATGAGTATCATGGACACAAGGAAGAATTTAGGAAAGTGTTACTGAAAGGTTTTTAAAAAGAAAAAAGCTCAGGCCGGAGATTTAGCTCAGTGGTTCCAGTGCCTGCCTCGCAAACGCAAGGTCCTGAGTTTGATCCCAGTAACCACATACAGTGCTGGGTGTGAGTCATCAGTCCACCAGCCATCAATACCACATACCACAGTGCCGGGCATGGTGGCTCACACCTGTCATCCCAGCGCTCGGGAGGCAGAGGCAGGAGGATTGCTGAGTTTGAGGCTTGCCTGGGCTACATGGTGAGCTCAGGGCCAGCCTGAACTACAAAGCAAGACCCGGTCTCAAAAAAAAAAAAAAAAAAAGCTCTTTGTGAATACTCTACATGAGGGGATTCTCAGAGTGGAATTCCGGATCTGCTTTCTTTGTTTGGGCCTTAAATAGATAAGCAGAGAACGGGAGGTTCCTTGAGTTGTAAAAAGCCAGTTACTTACCTGGTAACTGATCACGGTGCTTTTTTAAGTTTCTGGAAATCAGAGTCAAAGGGTATTTGTGACTCTGTGTTTCTGTTTCTCCAGGCCCAAGTTCAGGGAGGACCTGTCAACTGATTAGCACTGTCACTGAAGACATTCTGCCCAGGAACAGTCTTATTGGAAGAATAGTTCTTATCTTCCCTCTTTTCCTAACTTTTATCTTTCTTTCTGTGCCTTAAATTAGCTCAGTATGTGTGTTATTTGCTTTTGTCCAGCCAACTCTATCTTAGGCTGCCCTGACTCACTGGTTAGTTCTAGGCTAAATAGCTAAGCTGTCTGTTACACTTCATCACATCACTTTCAGAGTAAAAATTCCCTTTGTTGGGGATGGTTGTTTAGAAGAAATACAGTTGGATTCACTGTTGGAGGTTCTAGTGCAAGCATTTCCACACATTGAGTGGGTGACTGAGAATAAATTAAATCTTCTCAACATTTTATGTGAACATATTATGCTCTAAAAACTCCACTGAGGTTATATAAAGACAAAATTAAAACAAAAGAAAATTACTTTGAAGTATTAAAAGATTACTCTAAAATCCGTACATGGTTCTTGTCACATGAAGTGATACAGACCAGATTTATTGTTCAACCAGAAACAACACAGGAAAAAAAATAGACAAAATAATGTTATTCAGAGAGAGTACCATAAAAGTTAGAAGAAACATGACCCAGAGGGATCTGAAAAATTTTTTAAAAGTCTAAATAAACCAAAAGCATCCAAACCCAACTTTTAGGGTTAAAAAAGTGTGTGACTCTAAGGATTCATATAAAATTAGACACCACATTTTAAAAGGTAGCAAATTTGGTACACTGTGATAGAAAATTTCTAAAATTAAACATATATACAGATATGATTTAATAAAGTATATAGAGCATATCTGTGGAGATGCCTCCAATATAAGAGACTAGAATTCTCAAACTACAAAACAGGGTAGGTATGAGGCTTGAAATACAGACAAAAATTTTCCAAATTTGACAGAATTATAGAGGCATGTGTCTAAGTTTAAAATCCCAAGTACAAAACTTATGAAGAAAAGTATCTCAAGCAACATCACCACTGAATGACTTAAAACGAATGCTTAAGAGAACTTAAAAGCAACCGGTGGAAGGTAGACAAAGAAGGTACAGATCAGAGTGACGGGAGGCATCACCTCAGAGATAAATGCAAGTCAGAAAGAGAACTGAGGTAGGTTAAAAATACGAAAGATAGGTGATGAAAATATGAGAAGAAATGAAAAAAATATAAAAGAGAAGCGACAAGGAAATCGTAACTAAAGCTTCCACTTTGAAGAAACTGCAGTTTCCAGGACCCGCCTAAAATAACCTAAGGTGATCATTTTAACATTCATTTGGTTAAATTTAGGTTCCTTCTGCTGGGCAGGGTGACACATCCCTGTAATTCTAGCACTGGGGTGGCTGAGGCAGGAGTTCAAGGCCAGGCGAGACCACCTAGTGAGTTAAACACCAGGCTGAATCTAGTGAGACCCTCCCATAAAAAAAGAAAATTAAAAAATAAAAAGATTAGGCTACTTCCCTAGCAGACCCATCACACACAAAATCCCTCAGGAATACTGAAAATCCATACCTTGACTTAGTTAGGAAGTAAAGAGCAGAAACCTGATGACAAGATTTAAAAAGCTAGTAGAGGGGGCCGGAGGGTTAGCTCAGCGGTTCCAGCGCCTGCCTCGCAAGCGCAAGGTCCTGAGTTCGATCCTGGTAACCACATAGAATGCTGGGCGTGGTGACTCACGCCCACCAATGATCAATACCACATACCACAGTGCTCGGTGTGATGGCTCACGCCGGTCATCCCAGCACTCGGGAGGCAGAGGCAGGAGGATTGCTGAGTTCCAGGCTTGCCTAGGCGACATAGTGAGCTCAGAGCCAGCCTGAACTACAAAGCGAGACCCTGGCTCAAAAAAAAAAAAAAAAAAAAAAAAGCTAGTAGAGGGATTTCAAGGAATATTTAAATTACCTACCAAAAAAAAAAAAAAAAACCTGTGTCAATACATATAGAATGCCTAGTACCCTTTGGGAAGCTGGGCCGCTGTATCCCAGACTTTCTACTCCTTCCCGAGAAGTAGCCATGACCCCTGCTCCAGGAAATAAAACACCTCCTTTCTCTGAGCTCTCACGCTCCACTCCTGAGCGCAGCCTAAATCTCTGCCTCGTCAACCCTTCCCGCACTTCTGCCTGAGCCATCCTGAAATTCCTTTTCACAATAGAGCTCAGCGAACCAACAAACTGATTCTGCAAAAGTGTGGGTTAAGTTCTTATTTCAACCTCTGCACCTTCTCAGCCCCACCCGGCCACAGTAGAAAGCATCACCGCAGGTCTGGAAAGGAAAAGAAAAATCTCAAAATGGCAAACCAGAATTGTGTGCTGGGAAAATTATCTGTGGAAACTGAATGCCAGACAGGTGAGTGTTCAGACATGTCCTGAGGGGTCTTCACAGACACGGTCTGGAGTAAGGCCCGCAAGGAAGGAGCCAGGCCTCCTCGCCCCAGTCAAGCTGGTCTGTTTAGGCTCCTTGTAAAGAAACAAATAAAACAGAAGAGATAAAAGAGTGTAACAGTGCAGAAGAGAATCTTGTTGAGATCTGTATGAAAATAGTGAGTGGGGCCTGGACCTCAGGGTGCAGGCCAGGGAAGCGAAAGAGCCAGGAGACTGGAGCATCTGACTTGCCCTCCAGGGCAGATTTCAGAAGACGTCTATTGTCAGGAGCAAAATCCAGAAACAATTCTCATGGCAGGGAGTGAGAGGGAAATTTTACACTGAGAAAAAAGTGGAATGAGTGATCTGATAAAATTCATTTTTCCTGATGCCAACAGAACAGAATGTCAGCACAGCGAAGCTGAGCGGGAGCAAGAGGAGAAGAAACCCAAAGCCCCGGGGGGCCGGAGTTCTTGAATCTTCCCGTCAGAATGAGTGAG
Organism: Thryonomys swinderianus; assembly: GCA_004025085.1. Classification (NCBI taxonomy): domain Eukaryota; kingdom Metazoa; phylum Chordata; class Mammalia; order Rodentia; family Thryonomyidae; genus Thryonomys; species Thryonomys swinderianus. Next base: position 42,622 of record PVIC010005674.1, on the reverse strand, counting down.
GATTTTTAAAGCAGGACACTGTGGGCATAGGAAGTTACAGAATACCACTTCAAATCAGGAGAAAATAAAAACATATTCTGTGATTTTGTTTTTGCTATGTTCTTTTTAATCCATTAAGATGGCTTCATTCTTGCGTCTAGATTGCATTTACTAGGTAGATTTTTACTTGAAGGAAAACAAAACACACTCAATGGTTTTTTAAAATACTGTGCACATCGGTGACCTACCTTATTTATTTCCATAAATAGCAAATTTAACAACTTCACTGTTGGTAGATTAGAATGGACCATAAATCTTTAGTGTTTTCATGAGCCCAGTTCTGTGTAAAAGAAAAACTCTCCTGTTAGACACTCTTCTTCAACGCTTGTGTATTCACTCTACATTTGCAGAAGACTTGCCATGCATTTCCCAAGGAGATTTCAGTATGTCTCACACTTGGAGCCACGAGTATTAGGGTTTGAATTTTATTTTTCAATTTTATTTATTTTCAAATTTATTTATATAGTTGATAAAAATTCAATTCATTGAGAAAAACAAACTTTGACAATAGGGACTCATAGAAGTAGGAATGTTAAAGCTAAATGAAGTTTCTGTACTGAACCTACTGTAAATATTTTAAAATGCAAAAATGAAAAATGATGATGGTCTTTACCAGGGACCTTTGTTGTCAGGGAACAATGGTTATGTTTTTTGGTTCTCAATTATTTGCTTCCATATTTTCAAGAAAAACAAACAAAATGCAGCTATTTTGAGTAAGATGTACGAGAATCTTCCTAGGACAAGTGTAACTGAGAAGTTATTTTTATTTTATTCATGAGAGTCCGGTGTTACAGCTGTGTCTAAACGTCCCCCCAAAGCCTCAGCAGTCATGGGCGGCTTCTTCAGAGGTGGCTGCATCTGGCGCGCGGTGCTGCGATTCAGAGCGTGAGTGATGTCCAGCTTGGGTTGGGCAGCCGGGTACTGTAAGGGATAGAGAGAGCGCTAGCCACTTTTTCTGCTGTCTTCTGCCTGCCATGAACTGTTTCTCCTCTATGATGCCCCTCTGCCATACCACCCTACGTTACAGCCCACCAACTGTGTACTGAAATCTCTACACACTGTGAGCTGAAAGTACATCTTTCCTCCCTTAACTTGCGTATCAGGTACGTTGTCTCAGCAACAAGAAAAGTAACTAAGACATAAGGCTAGTGATTTTTCTTTATTTTGGGGCTGGGATAGAACCTGGGGCATGCTGAGTGCACACTGTGCCACTGAGCCACCCGCCCAGCGTGTCCAAGACTTGTTTTAAAAGCTTCCTTATTAATGGAAACCTGATCTTCGCCCGCACATCTTTTTATTCAGTGGATACCAGCTATTTCATTATTGTAGTAAATATCTCATCATTTATTTCTTTATTTAATTTGCTAGAAGTCAGAGCAGCAGAAATTATTTTTTGAACACATGTTGTTCCATAGTCAACACATTTGTTACACTGGAAAAGAGCCTTCTTCCCCTTTATACAATTAAAAACAGTCTGGAGATGCTCAGAATGGACCTATTGTTACGTAAAGCATAATTCCTTGACAGTTTTTCCTGGAAAATAAAGAAGCGTAGCCAGGATAGAGAACAAATGCACAATAGAGATCCAAGAAATCACAAAAGACTGGCAAGCACTTAAAATATTTCAAGAATACAACCAGAATGCGGTTTACAGTTTGGCATAAAAAAAACAAATTCTGATGAATATTCTCTCTCTACCGAGAATTGTGTTTTGATCTTGTGTTATTTTATGTGAGCCAAAATGAGAATGAGTACTTCCTTTGGAAGCTTGAGAGTCTTCATTCAATGTAAATAACCAAACCAGCCTCAGTCAATCAGATAGATAAATAAGCCTCTATACAGAGTAACTGGTGGAAGGACCCATTTAAAATGTAGTTGGTGAAGCTGTGTAACACAGCAAAGTGAAACAAATCCTGGAATGTTAGGACAGTAAAAACAGCCCAGTGAATCATGTGATATTAACCCTCAGGACTGTGACATTGTGGATTTTATGAATAGAGCCCAGATCAGATGCTGTACAATACCAAAATGTAGAGCTACTACTGCTTTTGGTCCGGAATCTTTTGTACTCTTCCGAATTTTATAGAGAGGACCAGAGCTCTGTTTTCTGGGCATAGACCATGGATCCTAATACAAATGCCATGGTACACAATTCTGTCAACAGGCCGCAGTGAAATCGAGAGGCCCGAACACATCTGAGGACAGTCTACTGACTCACAACAGAGCTAACTGGGAACGAGCGACACACCTGCCTGTGACCCATGCGTTTCCACCCTCCCAGCATGCTGTGCGTCTCTGATCTATACAACGACCTGGGCCCTGGGGGAGAAAGCTGCCTTATCTTTGGTGAGCTGTAGGACCCCATTATCCGAGCCTTCCAGGAGAGGGTTATCTTTCATGTTGCTTGAATTGAGGCCCTTTTCCAAATAGAACCGATGTTTCAAAAACTTTTAAATGACCTTAAAAACTTAATGGCACCTGAAGTCTATTTTGCTGAGAAAGATGAAATCTGAACAATGCTGATAGTTATTTGTCAAAAGCTCCTTATTGGTAGTGGTTACACCTTGCAAGCTTCTGTTTTGAATCTTTGTCAATATGTAGGTTGTTCTACTAAATTAAAGCCAGGTGCCCATTCATCACTTAAATTTTTGAAAAAGTTAGTCAGCAATAGCATGTTAATTATGGATCAACGGGGAGGGCTGATGACAGAAACTGATTATACAAACTGGGAGTCTTACAGAAGCCTCAAGAGGCATTGGTACGGGTATATTTAGACTCAGCTACCGCAAGGATCTCAGGAAGAATCCCTGCAGGCCACACTCAGTGGACCACGTAGCTGAGTATCTCCACCCATTGCACAAGCGGACAGTGAGCTTAGCTTGGAAACTCTGGCGGCCCCACCACGTCCCCTGTCTTCTCCACTTCGCCCTGTGTCTCGGAGGCCTGAGTGATGAGGAAGGAATCGAACGTGCCTCTGGCCCTCTGCTTTCTGGCTGGATGCGGGACTCAAGGCAGCAAGGAAGTGCTCAGAGGAACGGAAAACACGCCATGGTGGGATTTACTTCTTTAGCTCCTTCTTCTTGGGGAAGTCGGTCAACTGCATTCTTTCGACAAAGGAAACAACCCTCTTCACCCGGCTCTGAGACACCCGGACTCGCACACAGGGCTCTCCTCCGTGGTCTCGGCAAGAGCGAGCTTAGCAGAGCCCACTTTTAGGGTCCAGCAGGGTGTACAGTCCCTGCGGCTCTTCTTAAGCCTTTTCCTCATCCTCGGCACTTTTTATATCAAAACCTCGCTCCTCTGATAAACAGCTCAAGTGTGGCATCCGTTTCCTGCCTGGGTTAAGGTGAGAACCCCGTTCAGTGTGAAATATTTTGTTAAATCGGCAGTAAGCTCTGAAAATACTTTGTCATATTTATTGTCTAACAGACCAATGGGCAAAGAGTGAAAAGTACAGTATGGATAAATATGAAGAAAATACTGGGTAAAAGATAAGACATTGAATGAATCATGAAGTTATGAATTTCTCAAAGATTTTTACCTATCATAATTTTGCTAAGGTAAAGCAGAGCTTTAAGATGAATTGTTGAAGATTCTGTATAAGAAATCAATTTTGTTCTGTCCCTATTTACTAGTTGGGGTACATTAAAAACAACAGTTACATATTTTTCTATAAAACATTAAGATCACATGAACTATGGAAATTATCAGAATGAGGCTTCCTGAGTCAGCACCCAGAAGCAGATTTAGAATGTGTAAGGTGACAGGAAGGTGGCTTTCACTACGTGAGTTGGATGCGCTTCCGAAGACTTTGCCTCGTGGCGTGAAGGGGATAGTGCTTTGGGGGGTAGTGTTTTCCTGGCGAAGTGTTTCCAGTTATTTGGCTTTACATTTCTCTCTTTCACAGGAAAAAGTCCCGTTCATCAGAGAAGGGTGAGAACTAAGCTCTGCGTCTGATCAGGTGCCCACGAGCAGAGCTCTTTTCCTGATCACAGCACCGCAGGCAGTGTGGACCAGGTGGCCGTGTGCAGAGCCCCGGCTGCGGGTCCACTGAGCTTGCGTTCAGGAGACATCGCACGTACGTGTGCAACGTGCAAAGCTGCAATGTGCTCGAGAAGACGAGAAGATCCTACCAACACAAACAGCTGGACTCTGACGGCTCAAAATGTGGTTTTTATTATATACCAACTGGCCTTCAGGGGAGAACTTTCACATGAATACGAACTCTGATTACTTAATACTCCACTAAGCACAAATTACATAAAGTAAGAAGGTCTTCCTGAAAACTCTTTACATTTCTGAGAAGACAAAGACTCCCACGGGCTTCTTGAATGCAAAGCGTGGCGTCCAAGGACGTCGAGTGGGTCCTGATGGCTGGTTTCTTCAGTCCTCGGAGTGCTCGCTGCCACTAACAGTTTTGAGCCTCCCCCATACCTGACCCCAAGTCTAGATTCTAAAGGCGAAAAAGGGACACACTCTCTGGCCCGATACATTCCACCACTTAGCATCTCTCACAGGCCCTTCTCCATTTCCTTCCAAGCAGAGGCCGCCCCAACGCTTCTGAAGGCCCCGCCTCCCGCCCCTCTGAGGTAACTCCCTGTGACTCCCCTCCTCACAGCTCTCCAGAGCTCTACCCCTGGCACGCTGCCCCGCTGTTCCCACCGCGTAGGCACGGGCCTGCCGGCTGTTCTTCCCCGGTACCCGTCCCCCTGCCTGCAGGACTATCCGCGCGACGCTTCTGATCTGCCCGTCCCCTTCCCCACACAGGGGACGTGCACCGGCCCCTCCTGCCTCCCGCCTGCCCGACCATCCCTGCTGCCCCCAGGGTGGGCCTCATGGTGGTGTTTATTCCTCATCTCCTTGCAGCTGGGCAGACGTCTTCGACTGTTGTATGTTCAGTCTCACTGGCACCTGGAACAGCGGGCAGCCTGCAGCAACAGATAGTTAACAAAGCCAAGGGCCTTGCACAAAAACAGGGATCTTAAAGGGAGAGACTTCCTAGACCACTGTATTCATTTTCAAAACTCACAACCCAAAGTATGTCGAATACATGAACTGTGCTAGGAAAAGAAGGGTGACTGAAATAATTAGCCATAAGCTTTAGTTGTTCTGCAAACCATGGCTTGGGCCGCATGTGACCAGCCTCCTTTCCTCTGTATTTAGGGTTTGATTGGCACGAGGTCAAAAACCCTGGCTTGTCCTCTGCAAGTAGCAGAGCTGAGGAGTCGGAGCTGAAATGTGGGGGCAGGTGAAGCCCAAGGCAGTGCCTGGCCTGCTGGACAACCCGCCTCTGACTTTAACAGATGAACTGGCGTTTGGCAAACTGATTCCCAAATGTGGCCAATTATGAAATTGATGCTGCCCATCATATGTTAAGGCGGCGGCAGACCCTAAAGAGAGCCTTGGTAACTTAAGCCACCCACCCCGTCCCTCTCTAACATTGCTGAAGTGTGTAGATTTCCACAGTAATTTATGGAGCTTAATTGAAACTGAAATATACCAGAATTCCCAACCACATGATCTTTCTGGAAGGCTCACCTTAACATATTATTACTCAGAGTTCTCCATATCCCATACTATTTTGCCTTTTATTTAAATTTTATAATATGTTAGAATTTTTGGTATCTATATCCTCAGTGTCCTCTTCCTACTTAAAAACAGTTCCCTTGATGAACCGTGAATGGTGCTGTCAGATATTACTGTGCTATATTTATTCTTCAGTGATTTTCTCGAAGGAAGGTATAATTTTCTTTAACATTTGATTCTGGATGTAAAATTAGTGTACCTTATTTAGTAACATCATTGTTAACCTAATAGCTGCATTATAATTAATGATAGAGAAAGGTAGATTGAGATGACAGATTTATCATTAGACTTAACAAAACATGGAATACTAGTACTTCTTAGGGAATACATTTAGATGCTATTTTAAATAACATTTAACTGGATATACTCCAAGCCCCTTTCTTAATAGAAGATAGTCAGACACAGGCAAATATCTATATAGTTCAAGCAAATAATTATCATTCCTTAATTTTATAGACACGTTTTAGCTTATCTGTTATACAGGTAGTATGTGAATGTATGTGGGTACATATATATGTGTGTGCAAAAATTGATAGACAGACAGGGAGGAAGACCTGTCCCAAGCCTGGCCTGCAGGAAGTGCTCATTATATATAACATTCTTTATGTCCACATTCTCTGCTTCATCACCAACAGATGTAAGAAGTGCAGAGCACTTAAAATCTTACTGCAGGAGCCCTTGGGAGGCAGAGGCAGGAGGGTTGCTGAGTTCGCGGCGGCTCGCCTGGGCTCCATAGTGAGCTCAGGGCCAGCCTGGACTGCAACGCGAGACCCTGTCTCAAAAAAAAAAAAAAAAAAAAAAAGAAATCTTAGTAGAGGAAAGTTGTCAAAACATGACCTTAAAGTGCTCCTATTCGATCTGAGTTTTAAGCTTTCAATGACCAGTCAGAATCTGGACGTGTAAAGACTCATCTTTAAAGACAGCATATTTGGGGTGTGATTAAGTCTAAGACTTCCAGCCTGAAAAGATAAATTTGCCTCACCTTAAATACCCTTCTTCATTCCAAGATTGTTAAAGCTTATTTACTGCAATATTTTTTCTATACATAGCAATGTCAGATGCTTTATAAATGTATTACTGTACTCAAATGAGATAACATGTTTACCAAATAGTTATTAAGTATGTGAACAACCTCAACACGTTATTACAATCCCCTTTGAGGAGGAACTTGACACCAAAATCATTTTCTAGGGCACGAGCTCCTTGAAAAGAAAGAATCTTGCTTGACACCATGGATACCCCCAGCTATTACTGTAGAGCAAGTAGTGCCGTATATTCCATCAGTGGGCGTAGGCTGAAACGTATAGGCAGTAAAAGGTAGAACCTAGATTTGAAAGACTTTACCGGATAACAATACTACTAATTTTTTCTAGCATAAAAGTTTGAGTTATTGTGAAGAACAAAGGAAAATATAACTGCAGATACTACACGTGTTTCCTATCTCAAATCCTTCCTACATAAAAATGTTGTCTAGGTAAGTGATAGCAAGACATATTTTGGCAGGTTATAATAAAACAGTTCTTATAAATATCTCAGATGAGTGCTCAATTTAGATCAGAGATATCTGTAGAAAAACCATATGCCAGACATAAGGAATATCCTAGAAACAGCGTAGAGAAACTTGACAGTGAATCTGTGCAGACCTTAGTCAGACTGCCAGACAAATGTGGTTAATTGTGCATCCTGATAATTTCTGGACTCAGTGAGAGAACTGCTCTGGTGTAGAGAGAGGGCACAGCCCAAGCCTGGTGGGCACTGCTGAGGATGTCCTGGGTCGTGGGCACAGGACTCTCCGTGCAGGGCTGCAGCTCTGTACCCTGGTCCCTTGCAAAGCCCCCGTAGATTATAAACCCAGAGACGTGGTCCCCTGCGGCCTCTCAGAAACCTTCAATAAAACTGGGGATTTTTAAGGAATTATAAATGCCATTCGCCACCTCCTCCACCCGCCATGATGGAACATCAAATCTACCAATAATCCCCTCATTCTCTTTTGCTGAGCCACACACCGGGGCCCGTAATTACCCTTGATTCGTCCAAGGCCCCAGAGGCCTTTTGAAGTTTTCTTTCCCAGGAATGCTCCTGTCTCAGACATACGTGTGTTGGGCCTTCCCTGGCTTCAGTTCTCTGCTAGGATGTCACTTTCTGACAGAACCTCTCAACAGCTCTTCAGGACAGACTATCTGCATTGCCCTCCTCACTACCTGACTCCTTACTGCACTTTATTTGATATCTCTTACTAGTACTGTTAGTAGTGAAATATTTCCTTAAAGAGATTTTATACTGATAACACAATATCTTTACTGGTGTATTTGACTACTACATGCATTTATTTTCAGAAAGGTATACTTTATTTTTGCTTCATATATAACATAATTCTTTTGTGGAAAGAGCAACATGTTCCTTTATTCTCAAAGTGTTGGGGCCATCTAAGAGGTGGAAAAAAGTTCCTTAGAGCAGTGAGCCAGCTTCATTGTGGACAAAGCCTTTGTGGAATATGAGCTTAGATGTGTACTCAAGTGGGTCTGCGAGTATTAAATTACTCCTGCCTGTTTAAAGTAAAAATTATATTTTTATCCTAGAATACAATGCTTTTATTTATCTGCTTCTAACAAAGTTTTCCATATCTTCTATATTTCCCCCAATAGAATCCTTCTGTTCTTGTCAAAGGGCTCTAATGAGAATTAGTTGTGACATGCTCTTTTTTTTTTTTTTTGCTTTTTGAGACAGGGTCTTGTGTTATAGTTCAGGCTGGCCCTGAGCTCACTATGGTGCCCAGGCAAGCCACTGCGAGCTCAGCAATCCTCCTGTCTCTGCCTCCCGAGTGCTGGGATGACAGGCGTGAGCCACCACGCCCGGCATTGTGGTATGTGGTGTTGATTGTTGGTGGGCGTGTCTCCACGCCCAGCATTATATGTGGTTACCGGGGATCGAACTCAGGTCCTTGTGCTTGCGCGGCAGGCGCCGGAACCACTGAGCTAACCCTCCGGCCCCATGCTCATTTTAATTTTCTAACTGTTTCTACTGAATTTTCTTTCTGTTCCAATCCAACACATTCCCCAATATGCCCAAGTAAAAGCTTTTATCCTCATAAATTCCTAATTAAGCAAACTAAAGCTTGTTTTTCCTCCAGAGGCCTAGGAACTATGGACTCCCATAAATCAGTAGTTACTTTTCAAGCATTTATCTTAGTACAGAATTAATGTAAAATCCATGAGGATAAGAAACACACCTGCGCTCCCCGTCTGCCCTCATGCCTCAGCTGGCACAGGCCTCCCCCTGGCTGTGCCCTGTGTCCCACCCTTCCTGCCTGTGCCCTGCAGGCCGGCTGAAGCGCCCCCGTGGTAGTTTCTGTTTCCAGGTCCACCCACGTCGTCAGCGCTCTCCGAGCTAACTCAGAATTTAAACTCCTGCGCTCTCTTCAAGCACCGCGGCGGTGAGAAACTGTCCTTCGTGAACATGAGCACGTAATTCCGTCCCTGGGTGGATTCACATGTTTTGTCGGCTTTCTCTTTGTTCACTTCAGAAAATATTTGTGTCACACAGTGGAGATGGGAAGTATATATTTTTGCACTTCTGGAGTGCGGACTAGCGGTAGAATGTCACATGCCTAAAAAATATATAAAACCTTAGTAAATTTTGTTTCTTTCTCCCAGGAAAATATTCAAAAATGTGTGAAGATTTTAATCAAGGCTATTATTTATCATAGCATTAGTTATAAGGATGAAAACTGAAAAATTTTATATCAAGAAATAGGAACTGACTAAATTCTAATATATGTATTATGCATAACCATACACAATTACTAAAATGAAGGTAAATAATTTTATCTGGATGCTGAACATTACTGAAGAACACCATAGATGCTATTTAACACTAAAAATGCAAACATAAAATATAAACATTATCAACATAAACTAACAAATAAAATAAAGGTCTAAAACACATACAAAGGTGCGATTGATGATTTTGACTAAATAAGTAGAGTCATATGTATTTTATTTCTCAGTTACTGTTTATCCTATGCTTATTTTAGTAATCTTGGGTTACTTTAAAAGCAAGTAGGAATAGAAGCTATTTTAAGTTTAAAACGTAAGTATTAAAGCGTCTTATTGTCACAATCATTTGAAAAAGATGTATAATTGATGGATTGAATTACAGTTCTGAGCATTCAGTAGCTTCTGGTGATAAGGTGTGACATGGGGCCGAAGAATCTAGAAATGGACTCCAGGCCGTAGACCATCAAGGTTCAAGAAATGTTCTCTTCCTCGGTCCCCCGGGAACAGATCCTCTTCCCCGGGAAGCTAACCGGCCTCTGTTTATAGCAATTTGCTGCCGCGGCCTGCACAACCATACTGGTCTCCTCCTGACGACAGGCAAACCAGTTCGGCGTGGGAATTCTCTTCTGCAGTTTAGAGGTTCGAGGGTTAATGGTGGGTGTATGGTTTAAGTGCACTTCTGCTCCCTTTATACAAACAATAAATTCAGAGTTTGCTTATTATAAATAACTTTGAAAATAACAATGAAAAACTAAATATTTTAACAAAGAAAACCAAGGCATTAAGAGGAAGAGACTGGATAATACGTTTATAGAAGAAGACTGTAGACTTCATAACAATAATAATTATTCTCTTCATAACTTGTCCTGCATGCGTGAGAAATATTATAAATAATAATTAAGATGCATGAGTGGATTTAACACATAGTTTATTGTGGGTCCTTTTCTCAGTCCCCGGGCCACTCATTCCTCGTGGGCTATGTATTGTTCCACGTAGTTCTGAGCACTCACTGCTGGGAGGCTCCAGCCTTGGGACCAGCTTTAGTGGTGAATAGTTGCCAGCCTTAAGAAGCTCATATTCTAACTGAGTCATGAATGAATCCCAATTCACATATTCTATGCTTTTCACTGTTAACTCTTGTCTTTGCTTCTTAGCAGGTTCTGTACAGGGATTCTTTTGTTAAATGAAAGGTTTTTGATTAATTACATGGAGCAGAGTTTATATGAATTTTTTTTAAAAACTCATGAACTGGAGCGCTCAGGAAGAAGAGAGGCTCCCAGAGATGTATTTCGTGATGTCAGGGGATTTATAAAGACACCAAATGAAAACAAAATTCAAAAACTGTGAGACTGGTTACAGTCAGGCATGTGTTCTGTTTGGACTCGGATTGACCACTTGGCTCTCTGTGGCTGTCTGAGACCCAGAACATACATACACAAAACGTGTTTCTCTAAGTTGGGTTTTAGGTACTGAGTTCGTTGTGGTTCTTTACCTTGGTATTGAACATACACAGACCTCCTTGGGCCACGGCCTCCTGCCTGTTTAACCCTCTGGGAAGAGATGGAATATCTCTTGGGCTTCTCCTGGTTTATCACAGCAGAAAGTTCGCTATGTCTTGACACAAGGACAGGGTCCTTGGGGCTCAGTCTTTCGGAAACCCTTGAGACTTAGCCAGCAGAATCATCTGTTATTGTATGAATATTGCATATTATAAAATTTATTTTTTCACACTCTGCCCAATAAGAAAATTCTGTAAGGTGCATTCCATCTTCCTCACGCACTAGATCCTCTTACTCGGTGTCCACACCCCCCCTCGGTCCTGCCCGCGAGGGCTCTCTTCAGCCCTTCTTACTAACTCCCAAGTCCGTCTGTGCGAACGACCCTTCCTACAGCCACTAGCGTCGACTCTACGCCTCTGTTTCCCTGCAGCCCCCAATGCACAGGCAGCGAGTGTCAGCACCAAGCGCTCCTGGGCAAATGCCCTGCCCAGCCACACACCGGGCACTCCCTTCTGAATCATTTTCCTGCACTCTGTTTCTAGCACTCTGTGCATCGTCAAGTGGTCTCTTCTCCCCCATCTGGGATAGCAAACCATCTCTATCTCCCCCTCCTTGTATTTTCTTTCCTCAGCTCACTTTTGCCTTTGACATATTGGTTCATTTCCTCTCCTATCACGTCCGTTCTGCCCCCTCACACTGCAACCAGTGTTGGGGAGCGCTTGTTGCCATGGCGCCAGTTCTGTCTCTATCAGAATATCGAATCTCTCGCAGCCCAGATCTCTTGTATCTCTCTGTGGAAACGCCCCAGGGAGTAGAGTGCACAGCCCTTGCCTCTGCACTACGTGGAGCACATACCCTTTCCCCCGGTCTCCTTCCCTTCCACTAATCTACACTTCGATAAAGAGCATCACAACCATCCTCATTCAAAACCTTGAATGCTGTGTAACTTTTCACTCATGCCTTCTTGCCACGTGTGATCACCAAAAGGCTCTCAGACGTTTTCTGCATAGCGCAGACTTTGTTATGCAGACTCTGTCCACGTCTGTCACCCCACAAGACCTCCGCGCAGGCCCGCTGGTTTATTCAGACGACCACTCACCTGAACAAATCCTTATTCCAGTTTAAGTTTCTTCTATTCCATCGTCATAAACTGCAGATCTGATCGTTTCACTTTTCCTTGTTTAAAATCCTCCAGTGGTTTTTCATTAAACTATAATAAAGTCCAAAAGGCTACCTGTGTATTTTAACTTACTAGGGACTTCGCCTCCCAGTGTTCACCACTCTGTTTCACTTCCTCCCTTTGATGTGTGTGAGGCTTCTTCGAGCTTCTGATCAGTGGAATACGGTAAAGATGACTGTGTGACCTCGCTGTGAACCAAACAGCTACTCTGGAGAACTACATGCAGCAAGGAATTAGAGACACTAGAAGCTTCTAGAAGTGGAAGGTGACGTCTAGTAGCTGATGATCAACATGAAACCTACCCATTCAGATGCATGGCAGCAAGAAATTCTTTCTTCAGGCCACACGGATCGACAAGCGATTCCTTCCCATTGAGAACGTGTCCCAGCCTGTGATACGCTTGGAGCAGAAACCCAAGTTAGACTGCTCAGCTCTGAAGTCTGAGCTGCAGAAACTGAGATGATAACTATGCATTCACTGTGTTACTATTTCTGGGATTTGTTATGGCAACAACAGATAACTAACATATAATTTCCTGATTTTTAGAACTGTATGGCCTGTTTTCTTCTGTGTTCTGACCTTTTCCCTCTTGACTTCGTGTCCCATTCTTCCAAGACACAGAACTGTTTCATCACCGTGATCCTGCCCTCCACCCAGCCTCCTCCGTCCCTCAGCCCATTTCACTCAATTCTGTTCCTTGGGTCTCACTTCAGTAAGTCTTCAGTGAGAACTTCCTGGACCCTACAGGACTTGAGCTTTATAACTGATATGCCACAGTCCTTTCGCAAGATAAGTCATAGCTGTTTTATGGAAATTGACTTTAGAGCATGTACTTTATATGCTACACTTGACGGTCTTTTTAGATCCAAGCATAATAGATACTTATGTGATGAGCAAAAGTGATTGATTGTCTTTGTAGTACACGTGTGTAGACACAGAAACCTAACTGTAAGACCAGGCCTGCAGTTAGTCAGGGGGGGTGAATGTCCACCAAAGAAACAGGAGTTAAGGTCAGGGGAATATTCTCAAATGTGAAAGGGAAAAGATAAAGAAAGCTTGGTCTTATTCTGTTTCAAAATCAAATGATAAGTGAGTGAAGAAAATGTGGAATGTGTACAAAGTGCAGCATTATCAGCTTGAAATACTCCCATTTGCAGCAAAATGCATTTAAGTGTGATCAGTCACACATGTGCAGAAAGCACCTCATGTTCTCTGTTATATGTGGAAGCCAAAAAATTTTGACTTAAAGTCAGGCAGTGATTACTAGAGATTGGGCAGGGTGGGGGAATGGGTAGGAACAGAGGTTAAATTTGATCAATAGAAGTTATAACACTATGAACCCAATCAATATGTACAATAGTGCTTATTAATTTTAAAATGTTCAGTGTTATATCTTATCAAAAGAAAGTACGTCTGTTTCAGGCCCCAGGTTGGGTGTTTAGGATATAGAGATAGAGAAAACTCACTCCCCTCAAGGGGTTGCATCTAGAAGGTGAGAAAGTCATAAGAACACAATGACCAACTAAATTGTTACTTTAAAATAAATAGGATTCAATAGGGATACAAGAGAGATATGATGCATGATAAAACATAATAATTTACAGTGGTTATAAAATCAATGAAAAAAGCCACCATGATTCCCACTATGTGCCTAAGCCTGTGTCAGGGCTTCCTCCACACTGCACAGGCTGAACCTCCCTGGAACCCCACTGGGCCAGGGGACCTCTGGAGGCTGAATCTGTAAGTAGTGCCTTGCTGCCCAGCGAGCGGGACAGTTCCACTCAGAACCCTTGGACATGCTCCTGAAAGTTAATGCTCGATTTTAAAGCACACGCAGTAAGGCTAATGATCTTTTCTAAGGTCAGTATTTGAATTCGAACTTATCAGACATTAAAGTTTAAACTGTGTCTGTGCCAAACAAAACCTGGCCAACGTAATGAGACTGACTTCCTTATCTGCTGACTTCAATCCCAGTTCATGTTGTATTGTGCACCTCTGGAAGGGAAAAAGAAGGGGAGAGGCAGAAGGGTTGCTAGGCAACGAGGGCACCAGGAAGTCCTGGCTGGAGCCTCATTGGCTAGAATCTGGCAAATCTACAGACCTGGAGTACCAGGAATAACTATTATCAGACCTCTCATTTCCTATCAGGGTTGCTTTGAGTGCCAGTGTCTGACACTAAAAAAATAAATATTTCCACTTCACGTCATCTAAAACATAGTTTTACTCTTTAAGATAATTTAAGACTATATTAATTAATGACTTAATCTTCAAAAAATGTATCCAAAATCATAGCCTCAGCTGTGGGAGAATGATTTTCTGTTTAAGACTTTGTTTTTCAAAAGGAAGCTCTCTTTCTGATCTTAAGACAGGTACACTTCACCTGTATTAAGTACAGACCTGCAAAATTAAATCATCTGAAATACAACCCATCATTCAGTCTATCCTTCCCAAGGAATACACAAGGCCAGTCTGCGGCCATACCACCCTGAGGGTGCGCAGTCTCGTCTGATCTCAGAGGCTGAGCAGGGTCGGGCCTGGTTAGTACTTGGATGGGAATATACTAGGCCAGCCATGCAGAGCGGCAAAGAAAGGCTCCCAGAAAGTACGTGGACATTCACTGAAAGTCCAGAGTTTTGGAAGCGAAGTCTTGGTAGGGTCTGGGGAGGCTTCCTGCAGAGACCACTGTGTCGTGCCCCACCTGCCACATGGCTGTGAAGGGTTAGAGGTGCTGTTAGTGAGGGTCTGCAGCTCACCACCTAAACAGCACCGCAGTGAGCGAAGCAATGGGATATGCCTGAGGGGTCCTGCCTGGATGACGCTGAGCCTCGTGACCTCTCACAGCCAGACAGGCTCCCCTTGGGGAAGAATCTGCTCTTCCGGGGCCACAGTTCTGGGGCCTGCACTTCCTGTGGCCTTATGGGCCAGTTAGACCAAGGATGGGAGGCAGGGCTTAAGCTCTGTGGTCAAAGGTCCCCTGACCGGACAGAAACATGTCTTGGGAAAGATAACTGTCGTGGTCAAAATTAGATGTGTATGAGCTAAAAGAAGCTGGAAATCTGAGTTCTGTTTATAGTCGAGGGAGTCAGGGAGGTGTCTCAAAAAGAAACCCCCTGTAAGGGCTCCCTGAGTAAATATGCAGGAATTCAGACCTGGGATGAGTCAAAAGAGAAAAAAAGAACCACAACCACTCTCTCCCCCTAGGTTGCTGTTGGAGCTGGACAGTCCGTGAGAGAGAACTTTGATAACAGTATGCAGAGATAAGACGGCCGTGTTGGCCAACATACTGCATTAATGGTCAGTGGACCTGACTGGCTCAGAATGGCCTAAGGCCTCTTCACTATGGAAGTATCCAGAAAATGCGAGGTTCCTGTCAGAGTGGAGGACGGCAAGCCACAGGGCACATTCCGCACATTCTGACAATAATGACCACTGACAAAGCAGTTTTGTTGCTCAACATGCCCTTTGTTCAAGCCTTTGGACGCCTTCCTAATGGAGGCGCGCCATTCTTAGGACCACCAGCACTGTGACATCATTCCCAACGCTTGAGAGTTGGACTGTCCAGGACCTGAGGCTGAGGTGGCCTCGTCTGTCACCAGACGGATCCTGATTTCTACAAAGTTCTAACTTGTTGAAGTTAGAGACAGGCCCTTTAGGCAATTCTATGAGTTAGTTATACACAGTTCTATTATAGTTAAAAAATACAAAGAGGGAGTTCACAGAGATGCTAATGAAATTTGCACCAAAGAACTAATATTTGATTTGATTTAAACTCTTTGCTACATTTTAACAGGAAGTTAGTAGGCTAGAGATTTTCTTTTCATTATGACTTATGAAACCTAAGTGTATGGGTAAAATTTTATAGTACAACTTAACTCCTTGAATAAAGTTTCTTAGCAATTTAACATTATCTATCTACATACAAAGAATATATGAAATGAAATATATGAGAATGTTTGAATATTTTTAAAACATTCTTTAAAAAGACTCATAACTATGAATTCCCCTCAAGACACTTCCTTTCACATTGAACAGTCCATTTTAAAGAAGCATGTATTTGAAGCTATTTACCTAATGTGTTTATGTTCCTGAGCAATTTCTCAAGCTGTAGCTAATGGAATAATGGTCACTGCTACCCAAGGACATTGTGAAAATAAAAAGGAGACTGTAATGGCTGTGTCTAGGCGACCCCTGAATGCCCATGTGGTCACCAGGGGACGTCTTCAGAGGCGGCTGGGTCTAGGGCGTGTGATGCCAGGCCTGCTCACGGTGCAGGGCTGGGATGAAGGGCACTAGGCCCCGGGGTGAGCGGAGGGCATAGGAGGAGGTGTGTGTGCTTCTCTCGCGCGCTTTGCCACCTGGGCCCGCCAGGATCGGGTCTCCTCTGCCGTGCACCCAGCCTCGGAGCCAGCCGGTTACGGGCTGAAACCCATACAAACTGTGAGCTAAATAAACCTTCCCTCCCTTAACTTGTGAATATCGGGCATTTTGTCTCCGTGAGGAGAAACGTAGCTAAGAGAAGATTACAGAGATTAAAGCCGTACCAGTGCTCCTGTGCGGCTCTTCACGAAAATTATGCTAATGGGGTTACTGGAAGGAAGACGGGCCAAGCCGGTGGGAAGGAGCCTGGTCCTTCCGTGTGCGCGACGGAGACGGGCCTGCGGGGGCGGCGCGAGCAGCGGAGACGGCGGGCTCCGCGGGGCCAGCCCGGCCCGAGAGGCCCCGGAACGTCTGCCAGCGTCTCCCCCGCTGCTGCCGACCCGGCCCCGAGCAGGAGCTGGGACTCCGGTCCCAGGCGGCTCCGAGGGAAGAGGGTCCGCGACGCCCCTGCGCGCGGGAGGACCGGCCCGAGCTCCGCCCTTTGGAGCAGGCCGCCCCTCGCTCGGCCGCCCGGCGTCTGCAGACCCCACCGGCGCCGGCCTCTGAGCAGGAAAACAGTCGCTCGCTCTCCCCCGCCCGTGCAGCCGCCTTTCTGAACAGCTCAAGCCAACTCCGCAAAGTCTTTTCTCCTTTCTCCTTGTTAAGAACACAATTGTTATGTACATGTGCTTTCTTCTTCTTTTCAGGTCATATTTATTCTTTCCTGTCATGACTTTCCCTACCACTTTCCCTCTGAATATTTCCTATTTCCCAAAATCTATCATACATTCTAGAGCTCATTGACATGTACAGGTGGGTGGGTAGGGATATGGGTAAAAATGAGAATTAATTCCTGTCACATACCGGTACAAATTCCCCAGTGTTGAGTGTGATCGTGAGACATACATAAAACGTACCAATAAAGAATTCAATTTTAAAAAAGAATACAATTGTTATCATAGTCATTTTGTTTCCTAGGTGAACGTCAATATTTTGTGTTTTCCTGACATTCTGAGTACAGAGGCAGCTCAAGAGATTTAAAGCTTCTGCCGATGTCATTTTTCTGACCGTAGGACTGTTCTTGTACAGTTTGCACTTTGCACAGCTGACGAGTGTGATCTCCACGGCAGTGTAGACACCCCGGTTCTCCGGACATCCTGGACCCACCAGTCGCGGAAGAGTGAGGAAGACGTGGGGCTCTGTTCCTTCCCGCCTGGCAGGAGGGGTCACAGACTCATGCCACAGAGGCCCTGGCCCGGCGCCTTCCCTTTTTCTTTATCTAGTAAAGCTTCTACCAATGCGTGCCACGGAGTCCTGCCGGAGTACCCTCAGAGACTTTTCCCCTGATGCAAACACTGCGCCCTCCAGGCCTCACCCCCTCCCATACCACTCTGCCGGGGGTGGCAGAGCAGGGCTCCGTCGTTTGCCAAAGCACAGCCAGCAGAAGTGCCTCAACCGGGTGCTCTCTGGCGCTGAGCGACTGAGCTGCGGAGTCCTGCCGGAAACGTGGCCCTGTGTCCTCACGGGTCGGCTGTGCTGGGCGGACGGGCTGCTGACCCTTCTCGCTGTGCGGGAGGAGCCGTGCGATGACGTCTGACACCTCAGAGAGGCCCGGGTCGCTGCTCTGTCTGCCTGGCTGTTTCTGATACCTTGAAATCTGCTCTCAGACCACGTGGCGCTGACAGAGCCACAAGGTTACAGGAGCCACAGAAAGGTCAGAGCTTCTTCCAAGAATAGCATCTTTTGTGGAGGGGAGAACTAAGCACGGCACAGAGAGACTCTGCGGAAGCGGAAGAGAGGGCCTGATGCTAAGGGCCTCCAGGTATGTTACGCTTTACTTTCTTAGCCAGTTTTTTCAAAAATCCCCAAAGAGTACCTAGGAAAAAAAACCCTAGTTCTTCAATCAGTCAGTCAACCTGTTTGTTTGTTTGAAATAAACAAAATGAAATATCCCATCAAGTCAGAGCATATTAAGCAAAACCTTGGTGGAATGGCAGATCTCTGTGGCTGAACCACCTCCCTGATAAGCAGAGGAGAGAAACATGGCTCATATTCTGCACTCAATCGGTTAAGCAACAGTATTCACTGTGACCTCGGTTCGTGCAGAGGTGGAGGGGATGTGTGTACTGAGACAGTTCAAAGAAAAGTAGGTGCCAGAAAAGTCAGGAGCTGCATCTCGTCTACTGAGTCACAGTAGGCCACACAGGTACGATGACAGGATTTTGACAAACAAAAGAATGAGAAGCAATTTCCTCTTGACAGTAAGATGAATTCTCTTCTAAGATAGGCTAGTAAGGACTGCAGAGAATAATAAAAAGTCACAAGGTTGAAAATCTGAAGGTCAAAACCCAGAATCTCAGCTGATGAAATCACTTCAACTATAGTTGATGGAAATGAAATAAATTGACAGCATCTATAATGTGCTTATCCTCCAAAAATTCAGAACTGAGAGGCATGGCAGGGAGTACATGCAGTTTTTCCTAACTGGCCACAGAAACTTCCCTTCCTGAGATGAGCCAACCTTTTGAAAAATATGGTAACCAGCTGTCTTAGTTAATTTTCTTACTGCTAAGACAAAAATATCCAATACCCAAAGGTAAAGGAGGAAAGGGTTATTTCACCCCACAGCTTATAGAGCTTTCAGTCCATAGTCAGCTGCCTCCAAAGCAGGGAAAAATGGCAGAGGGGCATTGCAGAGCAGAAACAGTTCATGGTGCAGCAGGCAGGAGCAGCAGCAGCCGGCTGTCTTCTTTCTCTCCCTTTTTGTTGCATCAAGGATATAAGCTTTTTGATGGGTGTCACCCACACCCAGAGTGGAGCTTCGGTTATCCACACCCAAAACTAGGATAAACCCATTTCATTTAGGTATCACACACCCTTCACCTACACTCACACCTCTTAATCCCGCCACTTCCGAAACTTCCCACCGAGGAGTGCATGTGCCTCTGTGGGGGCATCTAAACGCAGGCCATGTATAATGCTTTTGGTTGTACTTCCTATATGGTGGAAGCAATGTAAAAGACTGCCTTGACCCAGGGGTCTTAGCCCAGTGGTATATCACGTGGCTGGCCTGCCTTAGGGCCGGGCTTCAACCACTAGCACTGCTGCCCCAAAAGGAGACCAAAAGGAAAAAGGAATACTTTGATCTTACAAAACTGTACAAGGCTTAAAATTTTTAAATACAGTGCTTTCCCTTGTAGGAATTCTCCGCATGAAGTGAAGGTACTTACTTGTCATGCTAGTCAGACCTGTGTGGTCCTTGTCCCGTCTCTGTGCGGAGTCTGCCCCGTAGCCAGCCACACTGACAGCCTTTGGGTTCACTGTTCCTTGGGGCCACCAGGCTCCTCTGTCGCCATCCCCTCTGGTCTTGCCCGGGTGACTCCTCTTCCCAGCAAGTGCATTCGTCTTGGACCTCTGGGCTTTTAAGACACTAAAATGCATTTTCTAAAAGAAGCAAGCTGGACTGCTCCAGTTTGGGGCTCAAGCACCAAGTCCCGCCCGGGCTCGGAGCCTGCCTCCTCACTGCCTGTCCTCTCCGCACCCGCTCTGCTGGGTCAGCCCGGGGCTCCTCCTGTCTCTGCAGTCGCACTGGCTCTTGCCTGCTTGGGCTCACATTGGCTATGACTGCTATGGAGGGGACTCTTAGCTCAGAAAAGAATGTAGCACCAAATATTCAGTGATTTCGTTCTGAGGCATGAAATGCTTTGTCAGTAGCAACGTGGTAAATTTATTTTCATATCTAAAGAATCCTTCCATTACAAAAAAATCTTTGGTGATATTATTAATTAATTTAAAAAACGGAAGTGAAGTTAATGCTTTGCTAAAGGAAGGGTATAATAGTGTATGTAACTGTGCTCAAAGTTTTTAGGAAAATCTTTCCTGGGAAAGACGTCATGTTGAAACCAATTCGCTCGGCGTCATGAAGAGCAGTCTGGCAGGTGGTGGCATGCGTGTGACCCATTGAAGGTGCGTGTGACCCATTGAAGGTGCGTGTGACCCATTGAAGGTGCGTGTGACCCATTGAAGGTGCGTGTGACCTCTCCCATTGAAGATGCAAACTCCTCGCTCTCAGGGGTCACGGAAGACTCGGTTTGCTCCCCAGCCTCACCCATTTATCTTAGGTCCCCTTGGGAAACAATATACATTTATTTTGTCTGGCTATTTTTCTAAATATAAACTAAATAATATTAATTATAGAATCTTATGAAGAGATAAAAGAACCACAAAACCATTTACATGTACTACCTAAAATGTTCTCTTATATTTTATAATCTTTCTGCATATAAATATACATCAATAACAAGATATACTATATGGATATTTTGTAATCTGATTTTTCTCATTTATTAATACATTTTAAAAACATTGTTTCACCATTATTTCTTTGTGCAATATATTTTGTATCCAAGAAACATTTTATTTTATTTTCCCCGCCTTTAAGTTTACTGGTACATTTTAGATGTACACTATGATCACATTCATCTTTGAAAATTTGTACCTGTACATGGTATCCTGGTTCTTATATTTTCCACACCCTCCCATTTATAAAAACTTTGTTTCTGTTTTCCTTCTTTTTTCATATATTTTCCTTCCCCTATCTCCCACCTTACTTCCTCGACCCTTCTGGACCTTTATTTCCTGTTTCACAATATCTCCTCCTTTACCCTTGTATTTTTCCACAACAGGAAAACTATTTGGTATTTATACCTGTGTGTCCTATTTATTTCACTTAAGAGCACGACTTCAATATATTTCAATAAACACACTGATGATATTTTTGAGAATTATTTCCAAATCTGACTTCAGATAAGTTTGTAAAAAGTTGCACCATTAATTTCTGACCAACTCTACATGAGACACATTTTTCCCTCTCATTCCCATTGAATTTGAGATAAAAATCTACACAAGATAAAAATGTTTTCTCAATTTGATATTTTCTGCTTAGCACTCATGTTGACTATTTTTATTTTGTGTATCTACTTATATATTATTTATGTGTGTACAAATGAATTGTCTATTTTTCCAGCGGTATGTCCCTCTTCTTATTTTTCTTAAAGAATCAATATGTTTAGGAGTTGTCAGACACTCATGTCTTAAGCAACGGTAATAAAAGATTTGTCTTTCATTTGTTTCTGAAATTATCTTTAGTACTTGTTTGGTTTTCAGTTTGTTGTATCATGGTGGTTACACATTGTTCTCATTAGATTGTAGAAATCCTCACCCATATTTCCTTTTACTCTGCCTATATTTTAATTTTTTACATTTAGCCTTGAAAGCACATCTGAAATAATTTAGCTTTAAAAGAAGAGAACCACCATTTTACTTAAAAAAATTATCTAGTTATGTAAAAACAGTATTGATGGGCGGGTGTCTTATTTGTGCACTGATTTCAAGCACAGTTCTATACAACAAAATTCTCCATGCATTTTGATTTATTGATAGGTTTTCTACTCTTGTGCTGTTTGTTCTATGTAATATGTTCCCATTTATCATGTCCAGTTAAGTTTGTGTAATTTTTTAAATTTCAGTGCTATGTGTCTTCTTTCTTCATTTACATACTATACAACTTCATTAAGGGGCCCTTAGCTCGGGACACTTCCACAGAATCCTGTGAGGCCGGCAGCTCTGTCGACACATTTTACCTCTGCATCTTGTAAATCCCACAATATATTATTACTAAGTTTGCTTTAAACAGCGCTTTTTGAAGAGATTTTAGAAAATATGTTGTATATTCACACACGCTTGCTCTTTCTACAACTCTTCATTTATTTGTGTGGATCCAGATTTCCATCTGCTATTAATATTCTACTGCCTAGAAGACTTCCTGTAAGAAAGCAGGCAAGCTGACTACTTACCAATCTAAACAACTCTGTGTGTGTGTGTGTGTGTGTGTGTGTTTCTAGCCCCAAAGGTCTATTTGACTTTCATTTTAGAAAAATTTTTTCTACATATATCATTCTAGACTAACAATTTTTTTCACTGTCTCAGAATTCTTTAAACACCCTCCCCCTGTACCCCGGTGTGCACTATTCTCATCTTCACTTTTCTTCACTTATTTGTCTTTGGTTCTCACACTGCTTGAAAGGATTTTCTCTGTCTTTCTGGTATTTTTAAATTAAGATATACTTGACAGCTGGGCATGGTGGCTCACGCCTGTCATCCCAGCACTCAGGAGGCAGAGGCAGGAGGACTGCTGAGTTCGAGGCTTGCCTGGGCACCATAGGGAGCTCAGGGCCAGCCTGAACTACAAAGCGAGACCCTGTCTCAAAAAAAAAAAAAAAAAAAAAAAAAAAAAAAAAAAAAAAAAAAAAAAAAAAAAAGATATTCTTGACAAATGACGTCATATACATTTAAAGTGGAAAATCTTATGATTTGCTAGACATATACATTGTGAAATACTTGTTACATCAATTTATTTCACTTATCCATCGCTTCAAGAAATTACCTGTTTTGGTGAGAACTCTTAAGATTTACTCTCATAGCAGATTTCAAAAATCCAGCACAATATTCTTACCCATAATCACAATGTTGCACATGAGATCTTTAGCACTGATTTTCTCTTTAAATAAAAGTTCAGTTTTTTGACCCAAATGTCTCGTTTCCTCCTAGCCTCTCCCTGGCAACAGCCATTCTTGTCTTTATCAGCTTGTTCTGTTTATCCTGTGTAGATTCTGTGTGCTCATGTCAGCATGCAGCACATGTCTCTCTGTGTCGACTTGGTAGCCAAGTGTTCTCTGCCTTCGTCCTTGATGCTGCCGGTAACAGGATTTCTCCTCTGAGAGGCTGAATATTTTCCCCTTCACATGTTGACTTTATCCTTTCATCTACCACCAGACATTTAGGTTGTTTCTATTCCTTGGCTATTGTGAATAATGTTACAATAAACTAGTAACTGAGTTTTTTTTACACATGCGTGTCATTTCTTTTGTGTACATCCCCAGAAGAGGGATTTCTGAATCATATGACAATTTTATTTTTCATTTTTGAGGAAGCTTCATACTGTTTTCTGTAAGATGGTACCCATTTACATTTCAAAACACAGGTCTTTTTGTCCACATGCCTGACTGTTCTTGCTATGTTTTGCCTCTTTATAATGGTCATCCTAACAGGTGTGAGACAGCATCCCAGTGTGACTTTAACTTCTGTTTGTCAACAATATTGATATTGACTGCCTTTTCATGGCTTCTCTGTTTCCTTTGGGGGAAAGTCCTCTGACCACTTATATTTATATTATTTATTTTTGCTATTAAATTGTATTGGTTCTTCATATGTGTTAGATATTTGCTCCTATCAGAAATACAGTGTGAAAATATTTTCTCTCATTCCATAGGCTGCTGTATTGTTTCTTTGTTGTGAAGAACCTTTTAGTTTGATGTACTCCTACCCAATTGTTTTTATTTTTGCTTTGCTGCTCATACTTTCAATGTTTTGTCCAAAAACATCATTGCAGAGATCAATGTCAAGTAACTTGGGTTTTTTGTTTTGTTTTTGTTTGCTTGTTTGTTTTTTGAGACAGGGTCTCACTTTGTAGTTCAGGCTGGCCCTGACCTCACTACATAGGCAAAACTCAAACTCACAGAAATCCTCCTGCCTCTGCCTCCCAAGTGCTGGGACCACAGGCATGAGCCAGCATGCCTGGCTACTAATTTGTTTCTTTTTTTTTTTGAGACAGGGTCTCACTTTTGTAGTTCAGGCTGGCACTGAACTCACTATGTAGCCCAGGCAAGCCTCGAACTCAGCAATCCTCCTGTCTCTGCCTCCCGAGTGCTGGGATCACAGGCGTGAGCCACCACACCCGGCACTGTGGTATGTGGTATTGATTGTTGGTGGGCGTGAGTCTCTGCGCCCAGCATTGTCTGTGGTTACCGGGGATCGAACTTACAACCTTGCGCTTGCGAGGCAGGCGTCGGAACCACTGAGCTAACCCTCGGCCCACTAATTTGTTTCTTATTGTCTTCCAAAAATGTGTGTATCTGTGTGCAAGTGAAACTGGCCTTATCAGAAAGGGGTGTGCTGTTCTCTGGCATCAATGTGTTCCCATCAACACTCCTACCAGAAACAAACCTGGATCCTGGGGCCATTGCTTTCCTGTAACACTCATATTCCACGTTTGTCAAGACTTGGAGCGACCTGAAGGACATACAGAAAACCTTGTGGCTTCCCCTATTACATCCTAAAGTTAAACGCAGAAGAACTGCCAAGCCATTCAGCGTGTGTCAGCGTTCTCAGCAGCGCTGCCTGGGGCTGCGGGATGCTTATCATTTCAAAATGCAGACACCGCAGGTGCTAGTGAGCTCTAGAATGCGTGACGGATATTGTGAAATAGAAAATATTCAAAGGGAAATGTGGTGGAGGGGGGAGTAATGAGGGGTAAAGAAAAAATGTGACGGTAATAAAAAAAAAGGGAAACAAAGCTTATGTATTTAGGGGGTGGGTAGGGGAACAGGAAAAAATGAGAATTAAATTGTGCCATATACTGGTACAAATTCCCCATATCGAGGGTGATCGTGGTGTGTGTATACAATGTACCAGTGGAGATAAAAACAAACTAAAACAAATCCCGCCCCTGGATGTCAGCTCGCTGCGTCCTCCCGACCTGACTGCAGTCTTCTGAAGACATTCCGCACGAGCTCTGGGAAGCCCTGGTCCCCTGCGCGGCCAGGCTCCCTACACCTTAGTCTCCGGCGTGGCCTGGCCCAGGCTGGACACCGTGTGAGGGTCTTTCCGTGACGATGGTTTAACATATGATCTTAGGTGCACACTCTGCTGTGGGTCAGACCTAAAGCGTCTCCGGAAAGTCCCACGTGTTTCGAAGGCCACGGAACGTGGTGGCGCTGCGCTCACGCACGGCTTCATCCGTGAGGTCGTCCAGCGGCTAAACGCGCTGTCAGGGGTGGACGCTGGCTGGAGGGCCACTGAGGCCGTGAGTGGAGACGTGTTCTTGGGCTGGATCCTGTCTCTCCAGTTCCGGGTCGCCGCAAGTGGCACCGTCCTGCCGTCCCCATCCTGGCGCCGGCTCACCGGGGGCTGCGATCGGAAACCACAATGAACTTCGCTTCTTAGATGCGAAGTCCTAATTCTCACAGTGACCTAGGGGGTCAGCCCGCCTTCTGAGCCCCATAAGAAGTAACGTCAAAATCACCAGCTATTCTGCGCACTCCCCCACCCTCAGCTGAAGAGGGAAACGTCACCGTGGCAGCGGGTGTTTGGGAAGGTGGCCCCTGACTGTCCCAGCAGAGGGTGGCTCTGCCCGGCGGGGTCACCGGGGGCACCCGCAGACGCAAGAGAGCAAGGGATCGCCCTTTTGATGTCTTCGTTCAGAAGATAAATTACTGGTTTGTGGTGAAACCCAATTACAAGTTCCACATTTGAAAGATATAAATAGGTACGTTGCTCTCATATCTATGGAAATGCTAGTCTAAAAATGGCAAAGAACTACAAGAGCTAAAGAAAGGGAAAATAAGCAAGATGTCCTTACAAGTTACTGCTTTTGGAGGGAAAACCTGTAGCTTATTTTTTAGAAGAATTGGCTCATAACTGACAGCATTTAGTCGAGAACAATGAGCATAATTGTGTTAGTTTGCTGGGCTACTATGACAAAATATCATAAACTGGACGACTAAACCACAGAAAGTTATTATCTCACTGGTATACTCAGGAATCCTGAGGCCGAGTGTTGAGAGGGCCGCGGGGAGAATGTGGTCCTCACGTCCCCCGAACACCTGCAGGTGTGCCGCACTATACCCTCAGGACTCCTCCCCGAGTGCGCATCCTGTCCGTGCTCACCCGTCTTCTCAGGGGCCAGTCAGGAAGACACTGGGCACCGTGGTCGCAGGTGCAAGGCAAGGCGCTCTCTCAGGTCTGCTCATGACTCCAGTCTACACATTTCCCCCCAAGACCTTAAGGTCGTTTGTTCCACAAAACGAGGAAATGTCAAACCATTCTATCCAACGGGGTGGTGCTAAGTCCAGCAATAATCAGTGAAATAACCTTTCTGGGCCATTTTGGGGGCTACCAGGTCCCCAAAGCAATCACTGTGCTTCCTTGAATATTATTAAAATCTTGACCCAAATCAAATATCTACAAATACAAAGTGTTCAACTCCTAAGTGCTGTGACTTAAATCCTAGAGACAGATCTGTTCCTTCAGAAGCACAGCCCATAGTATACATCTAATATCTACAGCAAGACTTCATGGGCTTTCTCCTTTTCTTCACATGAATAATAAAATTTTTTGTGTGCAGTATTTTTCACAAAATCATATAAAAGAGATGTCAAATAAAACTTTCCCAATATAGGCTCTTTAATAATCTGAAGAATAAACTCAAGATTGACTTTTTAGATTTAAATTTTAAAAAATCATTTGACTAAATGGAATGACACTGGTTTTTAAGAATCGATATTCTCAGGCCGGAGGGTTAGCTCAGTGGTTCCAGTGCCTGCCTCGCAAGCGCAAGGTCCTGAGTTTGATCCCCGGTAACCACATATAATGCTGGGTGTGGAGACTCACGCCCACCAGCCATCAATACCACACGCCACAGTGCCAGGCGTGGTGGCTCACACCTGTCATCCCAGCACTCGGGAGGCAGAGACAGGAGGATTGCTGAGTTCGCGGCGGCTTGCCTGGGCACCATAGTGAGCTCAGGGTCAGCCCGAACTACAAAGTGAGACCCTGTCTTAAAAACAAAAACAAAAAAATGAATCGATATTCTCTTCAAAAACAGTGCAACAAATAAAGTGCTTTAACAACAGAAGAGGAAAAACAAGGTCAGTCATAAAGTTCAGATTGTAGAGTTAGGAGAAATGATACATTTCACAAGAAAGAATGTTACTGAGCATCACAGTGCTCTTGATCTCTGCAGTTATAGTTGGAATGATTCAACTATTCTCATCCTCTCGCTGTTGCCTCCTGTTCACAGGAACAGTTACTTGCTGACATCACTTCCTGTGAGCTCACCTGTCCTGACCCCCGAAGGTCAAGATCACACTGATTGCCCCAGAATTCAACTCCTGTGCTTATGAGGAAGAAGATGAGGTCCTCACCCCCAGAGGTCCCTGTGCTAAGTAAGGGCTTGGCCCCAGATGGCAGCGCTTGGGGCTGTTGGAATCTCTGGGAGATGGGGGCTCAGCGGAAGTCCTGAGGTCCCTGGGGGACCAGCCCTCGAGGGGGACTGTGGCCCCAGCCCCCCACGGCGCTGTCTCCCGGAAGTGATGGAAGTGACTGCTCCAGCTACAGTGGTAGAGCGCTGGCCGGTGGTCTTATTCCGTGATGCTTTGTGCATGTGGCGCCGTGCTGTGTGCAGGGACTACGTGGCCACGGGTCCTGTGGACGTGGCGGAGGTCGCCTTTGTTGTTGCCTTCGGCACCTTGTGAAAGTCGCTTCTCAGGCGCTCGTGCCTCTGAAGGCTTTTCTCTGCAGCTCCCGCCCCAGCCGCCAAGGACAGTGCCTGCGTCTCAGCTCGCTCCCTGCTGGGCCTGCTCTGACCGGCCCTGCGTGGGTCTGGCTGGTTTCCGCTGTGTCCATGGAGACGGACCTTACGCGGGAATCGGTCATTATTTTATTCTCCTTGCGCCTCTTCTGTTACACTCCTAAATTATCCACCTGCATCCATACAGCAAATAATGACTAAGTACCCACTAGCTCTTAGGTCTGTACCAGACAGACACACTTATTAAAAACTTATATATAGGATATGTATAATCTGTCAATCATCAGTATGAATTGATACTAAATCAGAATCAGTACAGAATACTTGAAAAAACTTGCTATATCCATTGTCCTTATTTTGATAAATATAGAGTATTTTAGTTGGCTTTGTGCTCTGACTGTTTAGTTCACAGATAAATCTTGTATTTGGGTTTCATATGCCAATACTCCGCACCCCTGCAAATGAATGAATAATTTACTGTACATCTGCCTGTTCTCTGTGTGAAGCATCTGAATCAAGATGAATCACTGCTCTGTATCAGAGCTGATGCTTTCGGTGATTTCAAGGACAAAGTGATTCTATCAAGTAGAACATTTCTCTGGAAAAGTAGCTACAAACCCTTACCTTGTACTGAGGAGCTCAAATTTAACAATGGCAGGAACTGTAAAATAAGTAGTGGATATTTATTTCAGGAACAAGATCAGAAAAATTCTGTGCCGGAAGAATCATGACTGATTGTCAAACATGGGGATTTCTTCACCTACTTTACAAAGATAACACATCACAGCTGATTACAAAGTCAAATAACATCCTGCTCAGAGATTTATGGGTCAATACGTCTATTCATTTTTCCAGATAGTAGAAACTGTTTGTCAGAATTGTGAAGCAATTGCTGGATGAATTAAACGGTATGATCAGGTAAGAGGCAAGGTGGAACCTATGTTCATAGTTGCAACTCAGAAGGACGGCTTTCGATGCGCAGTGGAGCGCTTTTAGAAGCATATTATGAAGCATCATTTGCCTCAGATCTACGCCTTATCCGCAGAACGATGAGAGCCTGGGCCACAGCTGTCCTGCTGCCGGTTTGCACAGCAGAGCAGACGCCCGCTCCCCCTGCAGAGCCCAGATGCTCGCACCGACGCCCTCAGGAGCGGAAGGCAGCATGCAGGATTTTAGCCTCAGACAGTACTGGTCCTTCGATGTAAAAATATGCAGAAGGCTGAGTGAGGAGGGGTAAAGAAAAGATGTGACAGTAATAAGAAAAGAAACAAAGCTTATGCATTTAGGGAGTGGGGGGTTGTGGGGTGGATAGGGGAATGGGAAAAAATGCGAATTAAACAGTGTCATATACTGGTACAAATTCCCAGCATGGAGTGTGATCACGATGTGTATATACGATGTACCAATAAAGATAAAAATAAACTAAAAAAGAAAACCACGCAGAGAACTGGGAGCAAGGAGATGGCCTGGGGCGCTGTGGGCGTCTCCGTTGCTTTTCTGCCACTGCTGAGACAAAATGCCTGACGCCCCGGATCGGAGGGGAAGAGGCTTCTCTGGCTGACGGTTCCTGGAGGTTCGTCGCACGCAGCGGCCTCCAAGCGGGAGGCGAAGGGACGC
Source organism: Thryonomys swinderianus (assembly GCA_004025085.1). Taxonomy (NCBI): domain Eukaryota; kingdom Metazoa; phylum Chordata; class Mammalia; order Rodentia; family Thryonomyidae; genus Thryonomys; species Thryonomys swinderianus. The sequence goes on along the minus strand of PVIC010005674.1, from coordinate 13,141 downwards.
AGGGGAGGCCCGCCTTGGGCGCGCGGAGGAGAAAGGCAGCAGGGCCCTTAGGGACGCGCGTCCCCCGTCTCATGCAGACCGCCTCGGGCGGGTGGCACTCGCGCCCTTCCTCCCGGCCTGGCCCTACCACGGCCACTCACGCACGGTGGGTTCAGCCGCCGAAGCGGCCTGTGACCGTGCGCGACTCCGGACTCTGGTGCCAGCCGAGCCTGAGGAGGGAGCACGGAGAGGGGTGTGCAGAGGGCGACCGCGAGCGGAGGAAGGAGGGGTCACCTCGGTCCTCGCGCCTCTGCAGACCCTGCCCTCCCGCGTCCCTCGGCACAAGGGCACAAGGGCACAAGGGCACAAGGGCACAAGGGCACAAGGCAGCTTCCGCAGCTGAGGCGGCACGGGGCCCGCGCACGGCGCGCGGCGCACGGAGCTCGCAGTGAAGGCGTCCGAACCGTGAAGCCGCCGCCGCCTCCGTCAGCGCCGCGTGCCTCGCAGGGACGGGGAGAACCGTGAGCGGCCGGGCGGAGGGGTCTGCGCGGGCCCACGGCGCCGGGTCGTAGAGGGAAGGCGCGTCTGGCCCGCGGGACGGGGCGGCTGGGAGGGCAAGGGGGGCGCAAGGCGATTGGCGAGTGCGCGGCAATCTTCGCCCATCCTGACGCTGGCCGAAGCGAAGCGCCTGCCCACCGGGCCGGTGGCGTCGGCAGTAAGGGCAGCGCGGTGGCCTCCGTGGCTCGCGCCAGCCCAGGGTGCGCGGCCTTGTGTTTCGTGGCTTCCCCCTGTGCTCGTGACCCAGCAGTGCACGCTCTCGAGGGGCCCCGCGCACGGGCGGGGCTCGGTGGCTGCAGCCCGGCCGCGCCGTCCGCGGTCTGTGCGCTGGGCGGTGTCCGACGGGGCAGGAAGCGGCCGAGCGCGCTCCCAGAAACCCTCCTCCCGGAGTTCGCGCGCTCCTCCCGGGCACAGCCGCTTTAGCTCTTCCAGTAACAGCAATAAAAGGGCACTGTCGGTGATCCATGATAAAACTCAGGGAGGAGCAATGTGCCGAATTGTACCACCCGTGTTCCGCTGCGTTCTGCTCGGTGCCCGGTAAGAGGAACAGGGAACCCATCTTGATAATGGGAATATGTGCTATCCACCAACATTCACCAGGGAAAATTCAAAGGTTTTTCTTTGTAAGTAATGAGTAAACGGGGGGAAATAATTTGGGGGGGATAATTTGAGGTTATATCGATGTCCTACCCCTCATCAACTTCCACCTGCTAGTTTTAGCATTTTCTGATCGTGTTTTAATCTAGATATACAAATATGTCCATATATACCGAATTTACCTGTGGAGTAAATGAATTTCCATTTGGGGTCAGAGAACATAATCTTGAGACTCAGTCATCAGGCCTGCTCTCAGACTTAGTTCATGGCTTCAGTGTGTGTTTTATCCTAGCGAACACTTCGTTATTTGAACTTTATTCAATAAACATTTATATTTCAGTAGAGTCATTACTGAAAAGACTTTATTGATAATTTCTATGAATGAAACAACTTTGAAAGGGCATTTAGAGTCTGAATATATCTTTAAAATTAGTTACTAGACGGCCAGAGATTTAGCTCAGTGGTTCCGACGCCTGCCTCCCAAGAGCAAGGTCCTGAGTTCAATCCCCGGTAACCACATGCAATGCTGGGTGTGGTGACTCACGCCCACCAGCCATCAAAACCACACACCACAGTGCCGGGTGTGGTGGCTCACGCCTGTGATCCCAGCACTCGGGAGGCAGAGGCAGGAGGATTGCTGAGTTTGAGGCTTGCCTGGGCTACACAGTGAGCTCAGGGCCAGCCTGAACTACAAAGCGAGACCCTGTCTCAAAAAAGAAAAAATAGTTACTAGAAATATGCTCCATTCTTTTTAAGGCTTTTAAAATTAAATATTACTGAAATCTACCTAAGTAAAGTATTTTTCTCTTATTTTCCAGCCTATTCATGTGAATGCTAGAACCACTACAGAGAAGCTTCTGGATCCATTTAATTTGCAGAAACTTCATGGTTTTGTGGAGGTCATGAAAGCACGCCTGTATTTATGGACCTTTTCGTCCTCTGTCCCAGGCTTTTTACCTTAAGGCAATATTTGCACTTTTGGCAGATATAGTTATTAAAGGTGTATCTTTCTCATATCTGTTTTTATCATTTCTGATTTCTGGACTTGTAACTGAATCTGACAGTTTATAAAACAAACAGAAACCCAGGATATTCCCACACAGGCGGCCGGGCGGCCACCTCAGAGAAGCACCTCTGCAGAGGAGCGTCGCTGGGCGGGGGCCCGAGAGCCCCTTTCTCCTGCTCCGGCCCCATCTGCACAAAGCTGGAACACACCGGTCACTGGGCGCTCAGGGCGCTGCCTCGGGGAGCCCGGACGGCTGACTGAGTTTGAGTATAAACCCGCGCAGCGTTCACCTGTTTTCCTCTCAACTCGGTGGTAACATAACTGACAGGAAACCTTACACTTACTCTTCTTCCCTGCGGAGCTTTGATACGTCAGTCTAACAATTCAATTAACCACAGATAATGAGAAAAGAAGACAAAGCGCATTCCGTGCAGAGGACGCCGGAGGCCGCGCCGCAGAGGGAGGGGAACGGCCGCGCGTCCTGAAGGCTGGGGCGGAGGGAGGTGGCCGGGCCGCGGGCGCCGAGCGGAGGCCCCGGGGGCGGCCTGGGGCCAGTCTGGGGCCCACCCGCGCCCTCTCCGTCAGGGTCAAGGGGCGGATCCCAGCTCTGCTCCCGCTGAGAGGGCCGCTCCTCCCGGGCGGAAATGCAGGGACGTCAGGGAGCAACGCCGCTGCCTGTATTTGCTGTTTATTACAGACCCAGTGTACGTGCACTTGGTCGTCCAAAACCACAGCTTCCTGGAGCGGTTCCTGCCTCGGGGTGGGGTCTCCGCGGAGGCACCGAGGTGAGAGAACCTCCTAGCGGCTCGGGGCGTCCTCCTCCCCGGGGCCGCGAAGGACCGTGCTCCTTCCTCAAAACACCTGAGACGTCTCAAGCAGCGACTGCGGTTGCTATGCGCGTTGTGTTTCTGTGATAAACTACACGGGCCTTTGAAGGGTAGACTTTGCCTTTCCCACACAGCATACTATTAATAGTTTCATTTTAATTGGATAGAACTTTCATGTTCATCTTTTCTTTTGAGAAAACCAATCTGTGCTAGTTGTGGAAACAATTATCCAACGTGCAGCTGTAAAAGCCGATTGGAGCGATTTCTCTGAAAAGCCCAAAGCCAGGAAAGAGCAGCTTTTCCAGGGGGACAGTTGCTTGCGCTTGAATGTCCTGAAATCCGGCAAGTCTGGAAGGTGTATTTTTAGCATAAATTCAGCTATTTCATTTTCCTCTCCAACTGACAACATTAAAATGATTAACATGACTAAATCACTCCATAATCTCACGTTAGAAAGTCAGGAATTAGACCATGTAAAAAAAGAGACACTAAAGCTGGGAAAATTCTAATTTTCACCTCATTTTTCTGGCAGCATTTATCCAGATACTCTTTTATTTAAAAATTTTATGTCATCTGATAATTAAAAAGTAGAATAAATCACTTCAGAGAAAGATAAAACTGATCACCCCTTTGGGAAAAATTTATTTGAAGGTTTTATTGTCTTTAAATTTTTGAGAAAAATTATTGTAACAACAACAATATTACTAAATAACTACTTTTAAAGGTTTTCAAGATCATTGATCATGAAATCTAGGTACAGAAAGCGTGGAAATATTCTGAATATTCTTTTCTAGGTGGCAGACTTTTAGACTAGTTAACTTCTAGAAACATGGTGTCCCCGCATTAGAAAGAGGTGATTAAATTTAATGTTATTATTATTATATTCTTCAGTAAAATAGAGCCAAGGATTTACATACACTTTTAAAACAGCAAAACATAGTCTATTATTGCTGAGAAATAAATGCCCTGGGAGTAGGTAACCTGATTTCTAGGACTAAGAAACCAGGTCCTTAAGGAAACCAGTTGACATCTAAGAGCTTAATTTTCTGTGTGATCAAAAGGAAGTGTTAGACCCAATCAAACATTGCTGGGCTAAGGATGCAGCATTTACGTAGCATATTCAGGACCCTGGCTCCCATTTCTAGCACTGCAAAATATTGACCTTTAAAAATAAATCCAAATGTTCTTTACTTGAGTAATGACTCAGAGAGAAGAAGGCACCTGGACTGCGTGTGGCACCGCCGGGGGTGCTGGGTGTGTCTCGGAGCCTCAGATCCGGAGAGGCTCGGCCTCTCCGGGCCCCTGAGGCCCATGTGACCTTCAGCTCCACCTGAGCCCTGATTGAGGGGAGGGAGGCCATCTTTATTTTACTGAACTCACCGTCCCACTGAGTAGTTAAGAATCCGAATTACCCATTTCCATCACACTAGTTCAGTACAAGTAAGAGAGTAACTGACTTTTCATATCAAGATAGTCTGTAAATCAGTTGTCATGGAATCTCTGAAACATTTTTGTTCTCTAAAACGATTAACCGAGTTGATGATGAATCCATTTGTGTGAAGACATGATGTCCACAAAAAGAAAAGCATTTGTATGTGTAAGAGGACTTGCTTCAGAGAACAGATGGAAAGTCACCCAGAAGCAGGTGGGCTGTGTACACATCTGTTATGTAAGAAGAAGCAAAAGCTTTGGCTTAATGAGAAAGTCATTTTCAGCTCAGGGCGTAGGAGGACACTTTTTCTTTGAAACAAAGGCACAGTGATGAAATGCTAAGGCTGTCAAAATACAAGCTGCTTAAGTACAATGTTGAGTTTTGTCTCAGGCTCTGAAGAAAGGACGGCTCAGGGACAGGGGACAAGCAAGAAGTGATGCCACGAGCCAGGCCCTGCTACTGGCAGATGGGAACGTGGTGACCCAGAGTGCGGGGGCGTCTCCCGCGGCCCCTCGCAGGCCTGAGCCGAAGAGTGAACTCGGTCTTCACTCTGCTCAGCTGCCGCAGGGCCGAGACTGGTCAGCGCACCCTGAAGCCCCGGGAAACAGCTCCGTGCCTCAGACTCTCAAGGGACACAGCTCCTGTGAATTTTGCTGAGCCTGCTTCGGGACCCTTGACTTAGGGCCTGTGCGTGATCTAAAGAATCCAGGCCGGGCCCGGAATGTGGCTCAGCGCAGCCGTGAAGAGGTCAGTGAGCGCCCGGGGGGCCCTGGGCTCCCTTCCTCCCTGCAGCACAGCACAAAGGCGACAAAGAGCGAAAGTTGGGGGTTAGCTCCAGGTTCAAGGTGATCTGAATCACAAGGAGGGCAAACACGTGCCCGGGCAAGCGGGTCCCCATGAATCGGATGACACAGCGCTCGGTTCCTACCGAATGACGCTCTGGTAAAAAGCCCAGGTGAGAAAGCAAGCGCCGGGTGGCCCTGCCGGGTGTGGCCCTGAGAGCAGGGAACAGAGAAACAGCAGCAGCCAAGCGGCTGCCGAAGGGGTTCAGTCACTTTCTCCGTGTGCATGCGTCTGTGCGTGTGCGTGTGCGTGTGTGTGTGTGTGTGTGTGTGTAACAAGACTCAAAGTATCAAAGCCAAATCACCATCGAAGGAGCTGGTAGTTCTGTTAAGAAACGGACAAAGAAGCCTGGAAATAAAATATAAGACGGAGGCTGCTCCAAACATGACAGTCTAGAAGCAGTTTACAAAGAGTGATGGTCAGAATGCGATGTTCTTAAAACAGAAGGAAAGTCAGCAGTAAAATTTTAAATGGAAAAATTGCAGGACTTCATTCTTACCAACTATTTAGGTAACTGTGGAGAGTTCTGCTTTGAAGTCAAGGAGCTGGCCTGAGTTTCCAGCTTTTCAAGTTATGAAACAATTTTCAGAACTAAAAGAAAAATTATGTCTTGCTTTCTATGGTGAAACACACCCGTGAAACAGGAAGAAAATGAAATCAAGGAATTAATAATTGGAAGTAGAGCGAAAGAGCCTAGAAGACATTCTTTAATGTAAGTAAACCTGTTTTAAGCTAAGTGAGTAGCCAGATGCTGGGCCTGTGATTTATCTCTTGTATAAAATTTGTATCCCAAATTCCCTCCCCCAGAGACAAAAATAGCCACAGACATGGACCGACCAGGCCTGGGCTGTGTCTCAGGGAGCTGGGGCAGGGGAAGGATGCCTTCACCGAGCAAAGGGAGAAAGAGCGCTAACAGCTGAGTCCTCACAGCATGAGACCCGCTGTGGGCACTCAGTGTCACCGTGATGGAAATGGGAGGAGAAGCGGGACGTCCTGCATTTCCAGAGCGAAGACCATCCAAAGGCGCATCAGCAGGAAGCAGCCAGAAGCAACGCTCTCACAGGCTCGTTCAGGAGCATGAGGTAGAGACAAAGGGAGCCACGTGTGCAGGCGCTCGTTCTTAGGAAACAAAACGTGAACCGTAATTTGTACAGAGCAGCTTTGGAAGGTATCGCCACTACCTTCGGAAATAGCTGTGGTTTATGCTTCCATTTTACCTTTTGACAATCTCTGGAAAACTCTCTCCTTCTGGAGGTCATGGTCTTATTCCTGGATTCTCAGTGGGAAAAAGCCAACATTCAGAGAAGTGCAAGGGTCGTGGTCGCCACCCTGAGACACTGGTGATCTTACCCTTCTTCCTTGTTCTCCGTCAGCATTGATTCCGAATCCAGGCCTACACCACGACCTTCATACTTACACAGATGTCCAAGACGTACAAGAGCATTAGACGGCATCATCTAGAACACATAATTAAAACCACTGGGAAGAAGTCTCCTGGAAATGGTGTGAGATGCATAAAGAAAGCAGTACTGGAGGTGCCTCCGAGTGTTATGCAATGAAAGGTTCTGGCAGGGGAACCAGTGATACGAATGTCACCAGTTATTTACAAAGGACCTGGATGGTCACTCAGCAGGAAGTGACAGAGCTGTTTCTTGAAATGGGTTGTTGGAGAACATTGGAGTCTTTGTCTCATCATGCTGCTTAGCAGAGTCTCCAAGTGACGGGACTCAGAGTAGGATAAAAAAGAGACATAGCTCGTACTGAAGCTGTGGTGTAGATGGATTACTCACATCAACCAAACAAACAAACCCACACAGTGTTTTAAAGCAAGTGCTTAGAATTCAAGAAATTTGAATTCCAAATTTTATCGACCAGATGGTAGAGCTCAAGAACTTCACTTACAAAGCCAGAAAAGAGTTCTCAAGTGAGGGGCAAGTCTAAGGAAGGAGGAAGAAAAAGGACCAGAATAGTTTGTCTTTGTTTTTTTTGTTTTTTGTTTTTTAAGTGGAGAGGTGAAAACACTTTTTTTTAAAAGGTTAGAAAAGAACCCAGACAAAGATGGAATATCCTCACAGCACAGTAGGTCTGGAAATAGGTTGTCCAGACTGGCACAATTGGACTCATCATTTTCCCTCCAGCTGACCAGGCGTCCCTGGCCCACAGAGTCCACTCTGACAGACTTGCTGTCAAGTCTGTATCCGAGTCACTGGTCAGTGAAGAGAAAAGAAGCAAGAGACCTCATCGCTGATATTTGAATAAGGAATTTCTGCTGTTTGTAGTCATTTCTAAGGGACTTCCTTGTAAAGCCAAGCAGATACCTCATTAGGGAAAATATTACAGAGAACATTTGAAAATAATGCTCTGAGTTGAAGCTGGTCCAACTCTTTTGTTGTTATACTTGTTATTATGTCATACTGGTGAAATTCCAAAGCATTGCACCCAAGAAAATTTGCTCAAGAAACATGAATTCCCTCTCTTTTTTGTCTTTACCTAGCTAACTAATTCAGAGAATTTTCCTGGCACAAATAAGTTCCAGAACTGCACCTTAGCTATCGTGTGTTGCACTACACATGCGAATGCAAATTTCCCTTTCATAGACTGATTTCAGTTATTTTGTACAGACACCTGGAATAGGTGTGCAACAAAGAGATGTATGAAAAGATATCATAATTGATCCTTAGAGGATGCATTCAGCATCATTAATCACTAGAGAACTGAAAGTAAACTCTGCAATACAGTATCGTCTCGTGCCATTTGAAAGGATTTTTTGAGATCACAAATTTCATCTTGGTCAATTCTAACAATGCATACTTTTTTAAGATTTTTTGAATTTTTAAAAATCTTTATTAGTCTATGTTGGTGATGCCCGGTGAATATATTCATCACAGGGCCTCAGGAAAAATACACCCCACTGCGTCTTGCTCCTTTCTGGTTCCCTTACACTTCTCTCCCTCATCCCCAGAATAGTAATTGTTTAAAATAACGTACCGAGTATGGTTGAAGATGCAGGGAAAGTGAAACACTTACTCATTCCTAGTGGGAAGGGAAATGGCGTGGCCAGTACTGATAACTGTGTTGAGGTTCTTCAAATACTTAAAAATAGCTCTGACCCAGCACACTTGTCTATTACACTGTGGACACTTTTAATTTGTAAAAGCCTTTCTATTTCAATGTAGTTGCATTTGTCTCCATCTGTTTTTGTTACCCGTCATGGTGTCTTGTCTGTGAAATCATTGTCAAGATAATGTGAAGAATCTATTCCCTGTGTTTTCTTCTAAAAGTTATACAATTTTCAGGCTGAGTTGATTTTTTTATATGGTGTAAGAGAAGAGTTCAGTCTATTTTTTTTGTATATGGATATTCACTTTTTCAAAGAATTCTCTTACTATTTATCACCAGTTTCAACATTTCTTAGTGTTTTATTCCATCAACCCCCAATACTGTTATTTCCATCTTATCAGAGTCAGGCATAGGCACAGAACAGAAGCTAAGCTGGGATAAACAGGGCTTTTTTTTTCTTTGCTTCTGGCTCATATAAGAGAAGCACCACTAACTTGAAATTATCCCACCCATGTCAGGAACAAAGACATTCACTTTTCCTAACACTTTTATGGGGAGGCTCCTTTTCCCCTGAGTATTCTTACACCCTTTTCAAAGACCACTTGAATACATACGTGCGTATTGACTTCTGGACTCTTTTCTGTTCCTTTGCAATATCTCCTATAATAGTCATGATATAGAAATAACTGACCTGTACATCAGAAGACAAATGTACAAAATGTGGTGTGTAAATACAACAGAATATTATTTCAACTATGAAAAAAAAGAAAATCCTACCATTCGCAGAGCACATAGACAGAACTTGAGGACATTATAACAGATGAAATCAGCCAGACACATGGACAAATGGTGCCTGGCCCCACTTGTGTAAGAAGCTTAAAATCATCAAACCTGTAGAAAAAGAAAATAGAACGGTAGTTATTACAGGCCAGGAGGGAAAATGAGGAATTGCTACCTGGTGAGTGTCAGTTTGGATCTGGAAAACCCCCAGAAAGGACATGTGCTAAGACCTCTGTCTCAAGCTTGACATTATGGAAAGTAGGTCCAGCTTAGTGGGGGAATTTAGGGGGTTCGGGTTTTTCCTTCAGAGGGGATCATGGAAATATACAAAGGGAAATATGGTGGAGGGGTGAGTAATGAGGGGTAAAGAAAAAATGTGAGGGTAATAAAAAAAGGGAAACAAAGCTTATGTATTTAGGGGATGAAGGGTTGTGGAGTGGGTACGGGAATGGGAAAAAATCAGAATTAAATTGTGTCATATGCTGGTACAAATTCCCAATGTGAGTGTGATCTCTATGTGTATATACAATGTACCAATAAAGATAAAAATGTTTTATAAAAGAAATATAGTCTTAGAAGGGGTGTGGAGGTGCTTCTTGGTGAGCAGAGTGTGTGCGTGTGTGTGTGTGTGTGTGTGTGTGTGTGTGTGTGTGTGTGTGGTTACCTTCTATATCTAACAAAGAAACCTGAATATTCAATGCAGCGCCTTCCTGCCAGGGACCTCTGTGGATGGAAAAATTCTTAAGTTCATTTAAGATAAATTAACACTATTGTTTATAGAGAAACAGAACTCACAAAGTTCTTGACAGCATAGCTCTTCACCAAAAATTCCTGGGATAAGGAAACCTAATCATCAACAGAACATCTCCAATAAAGAAATTAGGCCAAAGAGGTCAAATAATTTTTTCTGAAGCACAGAACCTTGAGGGAGAGGGTTGACTCAAAGATCAGAAAACGTAGCACTAAATCTTCCTATATCTTCTTTGTAAGTTTTATGTTTTAGAAGAAACATTTGACTTCACATGAATCACCAACCAAAGTGCCTAAAACCTGGAAGAAGATGAGGGTTTACAAAATTTAAATAAATCACGGCCTAGAAAATAACCACAACCTTGTCACACAGTCTAATAGCTGGCAACCCTCTCTTTCCTTTTAAGGTTTTTCTTGCTGAAGTTCACATTTGGGTTAAAGCACAGACATGAGAGAGTTTATCCTTATACAACTCGGTTTCCACTTGAAAAAACCACTGCCAGTGGAATCTTCTAAAATGTGCTTGCCAAGCAAATTCCAGCAAAGAACAGCAGCTGCCCAAGGGCATGACCCGGGACCAGGCAGTGCCAGTGGACTGGAGCTACTGAGGAGCAGCAGATACAAACCTGGCCTCCTCCAGAACAGGCCCTCGCTGGGACAGGGACTCGTCACACTCCTCTCTGCAACCTCCAGGCCTGGTGACATTGTTGTTATCCAGGTAAAGTAGAGAAGAAAACTGAGTGAGTCCACTGCTGACTCATGCAAGAGAAAGAATGCAGCTCTTGGGTGAAAATTTTTCATTTTCCATAATCCATAATGACAATATCAAGATTTACGGGGGAGATGAGTCCATGTGAAAATCCTTCCAGGTATTTGGAAGTATATCCTACTGAATTTCTGAGCTCTCCAATAAGTCAGTAACCACAGGGGTATCCAAACATACACATTTCGCCTTGACCCTGTGTCTATTACTGTGAGGTTGTGCTGACCATCTAAATTATGCATGATGGAGCTCACCCTTTCCTGGGTTACTGCAGATGAACGGACAGGGCAGCTTAGGCAGGTATCATTAGTGAGCTGTGCTCTTTGTTTTTTGCTGCTATTGATTTATTTTTACATATTAACAATCAGCCTGGGATATCTGGGCAAGTTCTCCTCCAGCAGACACATCTGAGAGTATTTTTTTTCACCAGGGACAGAGGAGATCAAGATACTGAGATATTTCCAAACTAGCACACTATTAATTCTATTATACTGCATTTAAAACCAGTCATGGATTCAAACCAGACTAGGAGGCACAGACACCGATTGTTTCTTTGTTAGAAAATCTGCCATCTTACTGATGTGTGTGCGTGGGGGGGTTGCCATCATGCTTGCGACCAGCAGAGCAAAATGGGGAGCCTGAAATGCAACCAGTGCTGCGTGTTCCTTCTGGCAGTAAGGCACAGCTGTGCCCAGGTGCTCTTTCCAGTGCTGATGCACTCCAAGTTGTGACGGGCTATACAAACTGACCTCAGTCCTCCATATACCCACCATGTACTCCCATCCTTGGCCTTTCTTTCTGCCCCTGTTCAACTATGCTTCCTGTATAGAAGGTGTATTCATCCATTTTCAGTCACTGTAACAACCACAACAACAAAAAACACCAAGATGATCAGCTCATAGAGTAAGTATATTCTGTCTCACGGTTTGGGAGCATCAGTCCCTGGGTGATCGGCCTCATTGCTGTGGTGAGGTAGCACAGTAGGGGGCGCTGCTCTCTCACAGAGCGCTCTCCAGGGCGCGCCTCCAGGGAACGAAGATCTCCCACCGGCAGCACTTCTTTTTTTTTTTTTTTTTTTAAGACAGGGTCTCGCTTTGTAGTTCAGACTGGCTCTGAGCTCACTATGTAGCCCAGGCAAGCCTGGAACTCAGCAATCCTCCTGTCTCTGCCTCCCGAGTGCTGGGATGACAGGCGTGAGCCACCACGCCCGGCACTGTGGTATGTGGTATTGATGGCTGCTGGGCGTGAGTCACCACGCCCAGCACTGTATGTGGTTACCGGGATCGAACTCAGGACCTTGCGCTTGCGAGGCAGGCGCCGGAATCACAGAGCTAATCTCTGGCCCCGGCCGCACTTCTTGGGGTCACCACCTTTCTCACACGTGCTACCGAGGACTCCAGGCCTTGAGTATGTGGAAAACACTTATCCAACCACGGTACAAGGTCAAAACCAAGCACCTGTGGAGGGCCAGCGTGGACAGCGAAGGGCCAGTCCTGTTGCACAAGTGGCACCCACTTCCCGTCCTGACAGAGCTGAGGGAGACACAGGTAAGAGGAAATCGGCACAGAATGAGCCGGGTGCACACAGAGTGTCTGGAGTGTCTGTCAAACCCGTAGAAGGCAGTTTGCGGCGCAGTCGCACTGCTCTCACGAGTGCACCTCCCTGCTGCAGGGTGACACGAGCAGACTTGGTCCCCAACACAGCGCTTTGTGAGCACTGACAGGTTCTCTGATGTGAGACGGCGGGGCTTTAAGCGAGAAAAGGAGCAGCTCCTGCGCGCAGCTCTCGGCTTGGCCTCCCGGCCCAGGGCGTCCTCACTGATTTCCGGAGAGATCCGTACCCAGAGCGCGAGCGGGAGCGCCGCACGGTGCCGAGGGGCCTGAGCCCCGAGGCGCCGGTCAGGCGGGGCGCGTCGTCCGGTCTGGGGCACTGGCCGGAGCGGAGGGGCGGCGGCGCGGACGTGCGGGGGCCTGGCCCGGGAAGGCTGCGCACGCGAGGGGGCCGCGCCCTTCCTCACAGGACGCTGAGCGGAGCAGGCCGGGCCGCGCACACGCCGCCGGCCCTGCTCTCACCCACGGACGGACGCGCGACGCGGGCAAGGACGTCTGTGACGGCATCACGAGGAGGAAGCGTCCCTGGGTCAGTCTCGGCCCTTTCACGGCCACGGTGTGGGCGGCGTTTACAAAACTTCCCCTCCGCCCGTCTCGGAAGACTCGGGCCCAAGCGACTTCCGCTTCCTCTTCGGCGGTCCCGGCAAGGCCCTTGGAGGCCCCAGACGGCGCCCGCGTCCCCGCTGCGCGAGGCCCGGAAGACTCGGAGCTGCCGCACGGCCCCTTCGTGACCCCTCCACGGCCCCTTCGTGACCCCTCCACGGCCCTCGTCCTGCACGGCGCAGTCTGTCCCTCGGACCCATCACGCCCTTCCCGGCAGGGCCAGGGTCCCGTCTTTCTAAGGAACATCTAGAGGAGCATTTAATTCAGTCACGGCCGACTTCAAGCTCAAACCCAACAGTTTTGGGCTTTTTAAAGAGGTCGCACTCTTTTTCT
>PVIC010005673.1:45381-57016 GCA_004025085.1 Thryonomys swinderianus | reverse complement strand
TTCTTTGTATGTGTATGAACAGAACTGGAAGGGTTACATCATAGAGTTTTTAATCTCATGTGGTGTTTGCTATTGTGACTTTACATACTGATCACCTAATTGTTCCCTGACCACGTAATTAGAAAGGTGCATTCCCTTCCGAATACTTGGCAGGTGGATGTGATGACTCAAGTTACTTAGAAATAATTATGATGTGAAGGAAGTAAAAGTAGGTCTGGGAAAACTCTAAGAACATAATAATTTAAAAAGTGAGTCCATGTGCACACTATACAGAGCATGATTACAAAATAAACTGAACGTTAAGCTCTTTAAAAAGTAAAGGATACATTGCCAGAAGTCCCTTAAAATGCTTCTCCTTGCTTTGAATGCATTTATCCTGTTCTTCTGGTGACATGCTGAAGCAGTTGTAGAAGTTATCTTTTGTGAGTGTCTTTAGTTGCACTGTCTGGGCTGCCTTAATGTCTCATCAAAATGTTTACCTCTTCTGGTCATTTTATCTTTGAGGAAGAGCCAGAAGTTGCAGAGTACCAGGTCTGGTAAAAACGGTGGGTGAGGACACAATGGCATGGTTTTTTGTTGTTGTTGTTGTTGTTGTTGTTGTTGTTGTTGTTGTTGTTTTGACACAGGGTATCGCTTCATAGTTCAGGCTGGCCCCGAGCTCACTATGTAGCCCAGGCCAGCCTCAAACTCAGCAATCCTCCTGCCTCTGCCTCCCAATTGCTGGAATTACAGGCTTGAGCCACCACGCCTGGCATTTGTGATACATGAAACTGATTGCCGGTAGGCGTGAGCCAGTATTGTTGTATGTGGTTACCAGGGATCGAACCAGAGACCTTGCATTCACTAGGCAGGTGCTGGAACCACTGAGCTAAATCTCCAGCCCAATGTCATGCTTTTTATAAGCATATCTTCTCATTGATGACACTCAGCAACAGCACTCATCGTATTTTCAATCACATCTTGCAAGACACTCATGAAAGAGGAGTGCTAGAACTACGCAGAAGTCTGAAGAATGATGGGATAAGTACACTAAAGGTGAGAGTGGAATTCTGAAGAGGATTAATGTGTTTTTTATTATAATAACTTCTTTTTTATAATAAATTTTAAAATACCTTACATTTTATCAGCTCTTATACACAGAATAGGTACTTTAAGGGGCAAGAGTTCAACATAAAGCCTTAAAATCAAAAATGAAGAAAAGACAATATTTCAGTAGCATTTCTGAGTGAAGGTTTTTTCCAGTAAGCAATAAATATACTAAATAAATATTTTATTGTCTTTTTTATCCTAATAGAGGTGGGAGAACTAATTTGAATAGAAAACATCATTTTTTCTCTATATATATATATCTCCATCTTTTGCTTTTTTGTTTCTCTTTCCCCTTTCTTTCTGTGATTCTCTCTTTTTACACATCAACACACTCACTCTAGAGCAGATTCCATTTCCTGCTCATTTAGTGTGAAATTTAGGACCAAATTTTGGTGCTGAACAAAGCACAAAGTGCCATTTCATCTCACCACAGAGTTTTATCATCTCCCCCACACTCCCCATACAAGCAGATGAGTATTCCATCAACTATCCAGCCGAGGCCAGAGAGAACAGAACACTGGCCATCGCTGAGTGCGTGAAGCAGGGAGACATTCCCCCTCCCAGTGATGCCCAGAATGCTCCTCTCCCCGACCCCAGGATCCCCTGTCTTGTCCTGTTTCAGACCAGAGTACTGCGCCTCAGAACTCAGTGTGCTGTGGCGACGTGCAAAGCCTTCCCCAGTCCCCACGTGGTGAACCAAAGGCCAAGTGTGTCTTGTGGGTGTCCACCAGGAGTTAGGACACAGGTAACTGTATATTTTGTCGTTTTGGTACATTAAAGTATAAGATTCTGGACAATGAAGACATCATGTTTTATTCTGCTAAAATGGAATCTCCAGAAATGGCTCTTCAGTAGGTCGGCAAGGTGGTTCACCTATCTGAGTTACTTGGGATCTCCACATCCCAGTCGCTTCACTTGTACTACTGAGGTCCCTTCTCACCTGAGGCTTCCCTTGCTGTAATTCCAGGTTCCTGGAATCAAGTGCAGCCTGAAAACTTTAATACTTGCCTTGACTCTTTACAGGGAAAGATGGGGAGATGGTATTTATGTAATTTTATTAGCACATATTATAATTATTTCATTTTATTATTGGTCCTCTTAATCTTTTACTCCACTTATCTGGCAAACCGAACTTTCACACAGATAAGCGTGTTCAGGAGAAACATGGCACACAGAGGGCCTGCTATCGCCCAGTGGTTTCTAAATAGATTGGTGAGACAGATTAGCAAAGGGATTGTTTAGAATGGTTCTCATGGAGAATAGCAATGTTCCTGCTTTGCTACCTGGATTTCCTTGTCCTCTAAGTACCCAGAGGGTCACAAGGCGGCAGAGCAGTCTTTCCATCTTAGTCCCACACCTGGCGATTTGGAGGAAGTTGCAGACTTCACCTTTCTGCCAATGTGTTCAAGTACCAGTGTGCAGTGGCCAAGAACCCCCCAGCCCACAAACCATGAGGAAGTGTTCCTGGAGTGGAGGTTCCTTAAGGCCAGGGACAGAGAAGAGTGAGCCAGTCTGGGAGGACTGCTCTCCTAGAGAATGGCCAAAAGCTTAAGGCATCTTCATGAGCAAGAAATATGCATTTATTGTGTAACACCACTGAGGTCTGTATGTTACCACAGCATGGCACTGCCTTCCCTGACTAATACAAATCAACAGATGGAGAGAAGATGAAAGGAGACAGCACTTGCTGAGATCTTCACAGTGAGGCCATGACTTGCATTTCATTAGCTATCATCGCCAAATGCTAAGAGCTATTAGAACAAAATCTAAATTTCCGCAGTTAGCGAGGAGTCAGGTGATATGACACCAGATGAAAACATGCTGTAACCCATAGATCTGGTGGGCAACACTAGCTGCTACAATAACCGATGCAACTCTCACACAACAGTGACTATGCCTGTCATGCGGGGCTGACTAGCAGCGTCCTGACCCACAGTCACTGAGGGATCCAGGTAGACGGTGACTCCTTCATTCCCAAGATGGTGTCCGAGCTCAAATGCATAACAACAGTAGATTGATTGTAAGTAGGCTACGAAGAATACCAGCAAGAACTTCGTGCTGGTCATTCTGAACGTGCCCCCCCCCCATATATATATTGCTTTTCACCTGTCATTGAGCAGAGCTCTACCAAATGCACCTTCTCTGATAACAGGTAGGATGGAACCAGATCCACTCATAAGCAGCTATTAACAGTGTTTTGTCTTTGCTTGGGAAGAGGGGAAGCACATTATTAGCAGATAGCCAGCTACTTTGGCACAGTGTCTTTCAGTATTTTCAGAAAACAATTTCCCAACAGCTGTGAAATTTTTGCCTTTATTTAACACTACCTCCCTCCACTTTGTGGGAAGTTCCTTTTATCCAGCACAAATCCCCCAAGTTGTAGTAAAAAGTTATTGACTCTTTTGTGTAAGTGGAGCTTTCCCATAGCTTGAGTTCACTAACCTCCTCTCTCAATCTGTCCACAAAAGTAAGATGGATCCGTTAGCTATTGTTTTCTTCCAGTTCCATCTCCAGCAGTGTTCAGAATACACCATACAAACACACACAAAGATCAAAACAAGAGGCGATTCGATGTCCATTTCACCATTTCCATGTCCTCAAAGTTTTCAAACTCCTCTGAGAATGTACGGTAAAGAGTATAGTAGAATTTGTGCAAAATATAAACACATAAGGGCCAAACAACATGTCTCTGCTTCATCAAGCACAATTATTTTTAGACTCTAGGATGTAATTGTCTTTATCAGAATTATGTTATGAAAAACAGAAGTGACTCACAGACATAAAATTAGGCTGAATCTTTCTAAAGGCAGATTTTAAAAGAATGTGTCAAGGCCATGCATGGTGACACATGCCTATAACCTCAGTGCTTGGATGACTGAGTCAAGAGCAACTTTGCAAGCTCAAGGTCAGCATGGGCTACATGAGTTAGACTACACCAAAACAAAACAAAGCAAAACAAAATAAAACAAAACAAAACAAAATGGGCCTAATACCTTGGGTTAAGATATACTCCACACACCTACTATATCTGACAGTGATCACCTGATGTGGAAATTCTAGAAAGGGAAGGGAGCCAGAGAAGAAGGAGGAATTGGCTGTGTGACAGTTACACAAACTGTCTAGACAAAGATGGAAAGTATCTTCTAGAAACAAGGCAACCCAGGACAAAGAATATTCCCTGGCGGGAAAAAAGGGTGTCTCCATGGATTCTTCTAATTGTCCTCCAAAGTACAACTATGGCATCCACATGGGAGAAAGGACAGCTGGTGGTGTGTCACTGTGAGGCCAGTGGGTGTCACTGCCTCCCCACAGTGATCGGAGGGATCCTGCAGCTGACAGCAGCCTATGTATGAACAGCACAGGCTCCTGGAGCTCCCTCGCCCGTGCTCTGTGCTCTGTGCCCTTGCCCCCAAGTACCCATTTCAGAAGCCTTGTCATCCCTGGGCCTCCGACAGAGAAAGCTCACACTGCGCCCCTGTGGCCATCACCAGAGGCACTATTTTCAGGGCTTTCTCCACACCTCTGACAATGCTGCTTGCTCTCAGAAGCACATGACGTGAGTAATCAGTGTAAGATGGATGGGAAGGTGCAGGAAAATCAGAATCTAGACTTGAACAGACTGAGATTAATTTTTTAACACCTTCCCTGAGTCACAGCAGGCTCCCTGCATGTTATGTGGGTGAGTGGCAGACCAGGCAGGGTAAGGTTGCATCTTTAAAGAAGATCCTCGGTATAGGAGACAGAGCGTGGAGCAGTTGAGAGCTATCCCCATCTGGCTTTTTTTTTTTCCACTGGGCAATTCGGGGGCCCATGCAGCACTCACAGGGGGATGTATGTGGCAGCCTGGAGAGCAGGTCTCTCTCCCTAGTGCCAGACTCTGGTGCAGAGGGCTTGACTGTTGACTTATTCTTTTAAGAGAACAATCTGCAGTTAGGTTGGAGTTGAACGAGCCTGAGGAAAGAATTTATTTTGTTTACTACTAAGTCCCAGTACATGGAAGAATGCTGGGAACCCAGTAGGCACTTAAAAAATATAAACATTTGTGGAAGCAAGAGTAGGAAGATATGATAATGAAGGAGAAGGGTCACCAGTAATGTCTCACACTACACAGTGGGTTGAGTTATAAGTGTTATTATATCAGTGTGCTCGAATGTAAAAGTGTAAAAATGTACACTTAGGACAGAGTCCTATAAATGAATAAAGATTCGCCAAAAGGTACACATGACTGTTTCACATGCACAGTTTTCGTCTTGTAAATAGAGCTAAACTTTTCAACCTTTACCCTTTTAAGTAGCACATACTCACCGAAGAAATGTGCAAAATTCATCAGTAAATCATAGACAACTTGGAGTTCACAGGCTTGTTTTCTATCTCTCAAAGACCTTGATTCAGATAAATCATAGAGAAGTAGGTATAAAATGAAGTATTCACACAAAATAGGAAGCTAATATTATTCACCCACTGTAGATATAGATGCAGTATTTTCAAAGAATATGGATAGACTATTGTATACTAGCAAATGAGGAGGTCAGGAAACAAGCCAAGCAAGTATGTACAGAAAAACAGAAATGAAGTCATCACCAAATCACTAACAGTGGCAAGGGCAGAACTGCTTCGTGCACAAAATGGTGTCAGTGATCAGAGCCACAATCATAATAAAAGTAGTTAATCAAATATCGCTGAGTTGTGGAAACTGAGAAAAGAAAAATAAGAACATGCCCGATCCGCCCACCCACAATAAGGACTCATGGTTTTTATACATTCTTTTCCTTAGATTTAGCTGCAAAAGAGTGATTGAGCATCCTCCATGGGCCCAGTGCTTAGGACTCTGTGTGTTCCTCTTCTTTCGGAGTAATAAATGCTTCCTCCAAGTCTCCTCCTGCTGTTCCATCAGTTTAATGAGTTGTGGGTCCAGGAGTTTCGGGACTGTCCGCAAGATCCTCCAGAATGGAGTAGGTGGATAAGGGTTCCTACAAAAGGGCAAGCACGAGGCCCTGGATTTTCTCCACCACTCGTCACCCCAGCTCACTAGGCCCCACCTCCTATTTCATCCGAGTGGAGAGACAAGGCAGGAAGGGAAATGCATCTGAACTGTTTATGATATAAACATCCCTGTGGGTGCTGGGCCTCTGCCATAGACCACAGCTGGGTGGTACTGATCCGATGGCACTGAGACCTGACTCAGACTCCTTTACTCTCTTGCTCACTATCCCCACCCACCCCTTACACCCCGCCACCCCCAACGCTCATCTTCAGTCCTGCTCCGGTTCCCCTCAGAGAAACAGCTTCTATCATTAAGAGGAAGAGGCAGCAATAATTTGAAAAGAGGCCTTTGGGGAACAGACCCCTTTTGTTTGTAGTTATCAAAACAAATTATGCACTGCAAGTCGGAGATGATGTTGACTTCAAGATGTCCTCCCCAGGGACCACAAACTTGCAAGTGTGAATTCCAGTCCTTTGTCATATGAAGGCCGAGCCAAGCCCAGGCAGATCTGAATCGGGCCTGCTTCCTAACGGTTCCAGTGGCCCCTCTATCTGGAAAGCAGCACTGTCGTTTTGAAAATGGGGTTCTTGGGGGGCCCTGATGAAGAAGCTGTGACGGTTTCTCAGTGGAGGGGGCTGCATGGCTGGCGCCTCAGTGTACACAGCTTCCTTTGTCCCAGCCCTCACCAAGGTGAATGTCAAGGACGGAATTGCAAAGTTAATTGGATCTTTAAAAGTAAAATAGTTATAATAATGGAAGAAAAAAATATTAGCTATCTCCACACTTAAACAAATGCCACATGGCACATCAATTCTACCATCTGCTGTAACTTCTTCCGACTAAGAAGTTGGCAGCTACGGCATCGTCATGTACATATGAGTGATAATTTTTAGCCAAGTCTAAATAAAAAAGTGCTTTGTCTTCAGTGCTATTTAAAAGATCTAACGATAAGAGATTAACAATAAAACTTGCCCTCAATGTTTATCATTCCCACTAAAGATATAGAAAAATGTATTTTTCCATATGCAAATATTGTAATGTATATAACGCATACAAATAGACATTTTGTATCAAACATAACCAATGTATATACCCCAAAGTGAGCTATTTATATTGTTGAGCCTTGTTAGGGTATACACTGAGTCAGTAATATTACAAATTTCCATCTTTCATATACAGGATACTGTACTTTACTTATCTCAACCTGCTTCTCAAGAGGTCTGCAGTATACTTCTTATTTATCCAGGGTGCACTAATAATTAAAGTGATAAAATATTCATTTTCAGAAAGAAAGCATATTTTACAGTGGAGGGGGTGCAGTACACCATAGGGGATAATTTGTACAAACTGAAAAAATAAATCCATGCTCAATGAAATGTGTCCTTGCAGAGCTCCTGAAGTTTCTTAGTATATAATGGAATTAGTATAGTCAGATTTCATTTAAGTGCATTTTTCTGCAGCCTGCTATTTAACCGGCAGTATCAGTCACGAAAGATACTTCAAGCTCATAACAACAAAACATTCTTGATAGTGAAGGTTGTCCTCTAAATCAGAGGAGAATGCCAGAGTTTCCTAACGACTTCTCCACAAGCAAATTACCAGCAGGCTACACCAAAATGAATTTTATTATGGAGGACAAGTAAATTGTATAGTACTTATAGCAAACACATTAGAGGATTAAAATTGATTGAAGGAGATTGGATTTGAAAAGATATAAATAGGGAAGACATGAAAAATCTGCACAAAGTGAATTTATCAAAACGGTCACAGCATTCAGCCACTGGCCAGTCATATCTAGGAGTGTGACTCTGGTTTCCTACCAAGAGCGAAGGAAAACACTGACTGCTGGATGTGAATTCCAGAAAAATGTGCTGTGGAAACAGAATGGTATCCATCAAACATACTTACAGGCACAGACTTGTTGCCCACAGAACTACAGTGACAAAGAAGCTTCCAGTACGTCACATCTGAGGTCTGTCTAGGATGCTTCCATCATTTTAGAGTGACAAGAACCTCCAGTCACCCCTTGACTGGCTGTGGAATAATCTAAATAAAAATCACCCATGGCAAGTACTCTCTAAGCAGCTAGAGCTTTCCATGTGCTTAGCATTCTTCTGAGTGTCCCATGAACTTACTGATCAAACCCACTCAGAGACTTTGTGAGGTAGGTACAATCGGTATGCTGTTATACAGAAGAGGACACTGGCCCTAGAAAGTCTAAAAGATATCCCTGGTTTACATGCACAGCAAGGGCCCAGAAAGTATTCAGAATTGGGTGACTGGCAGCAGAACCCCTACTCTGAATTATTATGAATTTTGAGAGTTAAAGCAGAAATGTAGTCTACTGCTCAACTGGCCCATAAAACAGAAGAGGAAGGTGGAAAAGGTCTACTGGAGTCCTGAGAGGTTGCAGGCTCAACCTAGGCCTCCACCTTGCAAATCTGAAAGAAATGCATACACAGGAGCCTCCATGGTGGCCCCTGGGATGCCCACCTCACTGCATATACACCCTTATTCCCTTTCCTTCAATGTCATATCACAGCTATTCCTTAAGGCTGGTGGAACCCGGCAAAACCGATATGCACCACTCTGAAATTAGCTTTAAAAAAGATAGAATCTTTCATCTTGGATCTCTTTCCCTCCCCACTCCTTCCTCCTCTTTTTCTTTGTCATCACTCATTCTAATGAAAGCCACCTACCGTATCTCCAGAATACTCAACAGCCTGTATGGTAAGGAAACAAGGCCAGCAGCATCCAGTAAGTGAGCTGGGAAGCATTGCCTCCCACGTCTCTTTGCTGCTGCTTCCACTGGTGGTGGAACAAACACCTCAAAAGGGACCCAAAGCTGGACCAGCCATTTCAGCCATTTCCAGGTCCCTGTACTCAGAAATCACACTAGATTCTACAAAGAAAGAAAGACTGGAGAGAAAGAGAGAGAGAGAGAGTGAGAGAGAGAGAGATCACACTAGAGAACACACACCTGTTGTTTTGAGATGCTAAATTTGAGGATATTTTGTCACACAGCATTAGATAACTGATATGTTCTACTACCCATAAATATTCCTGTAGGAATACATGTAAGAAGTATGTATTGCTATATGGCTTTTATTCAGTCATGTGCCTCAACCAGAACTCCCTCAGCAGGGAGACCCCGCCCCCCCCAGGGTGCACATGGTGGCTACACAACCAGCATGCAGCTGGAGCAGAAAGGAAATGCCTTTCTGAGAAGGGTCCATTAGGATGAGAATGACCAGTCAAGAGATCAGCGAAAGCAAAGACCAAGCAAACCTCACAACACCAAGGCCTCAGTTTCCCCATCTCTGTCTCTGAGATGATAATAATTTGCCTAAAGAGCTGAAGAGAAGGAAATGCAATGCCACATCTGAAATAAAGCTGTAAGTTAAGAAGCTGCTATGCGTTAATCCCCATTTCAACAGCACAACCTCTTCAGAACTGCTTTAGAATCACTGAGGCTGGGACAACACTATCCCCAGCCCAGGGGCAACGCGGTGGAATTTGGACAGCCTCCTGATTTAATAGAGTATCAGTCTCAAGGGAAACTAACTCAGTTATGGAACTGTCTGACCATTCATTTCAATGATTTGACTGGGTAATATAATGTTTCAATCCTAGAACACAATTTAAACTGGGACAGGTAGTCATTACTTAACTTAGAGTCTGCAAATTCATCTCCAAAATGTCAATTTTTTGTAGTCTATGTTCAAAGACTTGCCAAAAAAGATACGGGGAGAATATTTCAAAGTCTATGAAATCTAGCATCTCAATATCAAATAGTGCCTCGACTGCTACTGCAGATAAAAATGGTGATAGAAAATTTTTATTAAAACAGTAAGCAAAGGGTGAGCATGCTTGTCAAACACAGATCCCGTTTCCCATATAGATGAGAGTGGCAAGAATCATAGAGACAAAAAGCAGGATGGAATTCTGGGTGCCGGGGTGGGGGTGGGGAAAGGAGTGAATTAAATACCTATTAGCAACACCTCCCCAGACAAATGAAAAGAAACATAAAGTAACATGCTGGAAAATGGATATTCTAACTAATACTCAAAAACTAAGCAGTCAGGGTCTGAAACTGAAACGTTATTATTACCATATCATCAAAACTTCTGTTTATTGAAGGAAGGGTCATTTCAAACCAGGAATGAGTAAGAGAAGAAATTAAAGGAGAAACTGAATCAGATGGTGCCGGTGTGTCTAGCCACAGAATCTCTGATATAGATCAGAAGGAAAATGGCACGAGTCCACATGTTAAAGGTACTGCCTCTCACATGGTGGCCATGGGACATGGTTGGGTATCACCGTTTCACGTCGCCGTGTAACTGGTCTGGAGCTCTTTTCCACACGGCATGGCAGGACTCAGGACTCTGTTGCTGCCACCACAGAATTCTGCTACTCCTTCAGGGCAAACAAGGAGATTGTGGTCTTGGCCTGCTTGAATTCAGGCTCGGCTGAATGTCTTGTTTTGGCTAATGTGCTGTGAGCAGAGGTGACAGATGTCACTTTGGGTTGAACCTTTAAGATCTAGAGTGCAACTACCATTTTTCTCTCTGTCCTGGAAACTGTAGATGTTTGCAAGTGGAGCTGGTGACCCTGCGAGAGGTCAGAGTAGACTAGTCAGTCCATCATGAGAAGGGGGAGTGCAAGAAAAATACTGCTTCTCTGAAGCACAGAGAGTAGAGGATATTTGTAATTACAGCATCAAATGCTTTATCCTAATATTCTTATTTAGCTCACCCAGATTTCAAGGGGTAAGTTTACTAACAAATTTTTTTTTTATAAATTGAATTCTTTATTGGTACAATTTATATACATATCAAAATCATGTATAACATTGGGGAATTTGTACCAGTATTAGTAACAAAATTTATGGGAACAGCTATTTGATTTGGGGGAACTTTGACAAATTGAAATACGTCTTGTTGTCACGGCTGTTTACTATCTTTGTGGGAAGTGTTTTTTTTAGTTCTTTAAAATTATTTAATTCACAAATAAAGGTTAAATATGTTCAAAATGTACAAAGTAAGGATTTATCTATATCTAGTATAATAGTCACAATTAAAATTACCCATCATCACCCACATTGTACATTTGCCCCTAAGACTTATTCAACTTATTAACCAAAGTTTGTGAGTTCTGAACAGCGACTCTGCTTCTCCCATAGCCCTGGTCACCTGGAAACTACTGTTCTACTGCCTGCTTCCATGAGTTCTGTATGAGAGTTCACACATAAATAAGATCACACATCTACGTCTACTTTTTCCACACAGCATAAGGTTCCTTAGCTTTCTATGAGTGGTCACAAATGCTATGTATGACCTGCTTCCTTTTCCTGTCTGGATAAAATGTGAATAGGAGTCACTGGGACCAGTCCAACAGTGCCATATACACTTCTTTAAAAAGAATATAGTGGGGCTGGAGATTTAGCTCAGTGGTTCCAGTGCCTGCCTCACAAGCGCAAGACCCTGAGTTTGATACCAGTAACCACATACAATGCTGGGCATGGTGACTCACGCCCACCAGCAATCAATACCACATACCACA
>PVIC010005673.1:0-45281 GCA_004025085.1 Thryonomys swinderianus | reverse complement strand
GCTCCCCCAGAAGAAGAAGAGAACAAGTGACGGCGGCAAAGAAGAGCAGGAAGACTGTTCCGCATGGGCCCTGTGAAGAGCCAGGAGCAGCAAGACAGGGAGAGCAACTGTATTATTAGCTGTATCACGGGTGCAGTGGACGGTGGCAGGCTGGAAAGAGAGGAGCTGATCCTTCACCATTCTCAAATCACCTGTGCCAGGCTGGATTATAACACAAAGGTAATGAAAAGCCACTGGAGGTCAGAAAATACAGGTGTCTTCCTTAAAGGCATTTGAGCTGCACTGAGAGACAAACTGGAAGGAGATTTTAAGAGAAAGAGTGGCAGGTGGTGGTGGCCAGGGTACTATAACAAAAGGTTGTTGTTGTCCGGATGAAAGGTGTTACAGAGCAAGAAAGGACACAGAAGAAGGCAGAGGAGAGACTGAAGGTTGAGAGTATGCTTTGTAGACAATGCTGGTGGCGAGAGACTTAACTTGCTTCTGCCTGCAGTAGGGTGATGCCTGAAGTGACAGAAATAATTGCAGATACTTCTCTCTGTGTTGAAACCCTGGTTGTCATTCTCTCAGATCAGTCTCCTGTATGTACCAGAGTCATGTCATGAGGACACACAGGACAGGGACCTGTATCAGAGCAGTGATCCCACTTAGGATTGTATCTCTCCTCCCACAGACTTTACCAGATGCACCCTTTGGGTTGTCCCTTCATAAGAAGGGTTACCTATGGCAAATATCCCATACTTTAGACACAGCTCCATCATGCATTTTCATGGGATCTATGGCAAGTACCTTCTGAGACCTGTTTTTTTTTATCTCAAAATAAGAGTAATAAGCATATTCACTTACATGGATTGCTATGATAATGCCAATAAATAATGACATGAAATGCTTAGAATCGTGTCTGGTTCATAGAAAGCTCTAAGTCAATGTCCCTCCTTAATAAAAAATATTACTATACAATGGGTCCAAGTTTTACACATGTGTATAAGATCCTGAAAATGTTGCCTGAAAAGGCAGGTGGTGCCGTGCACCAGAATTAGCTCAGGAAGACAGAATCACAAAGGAACAGAACACAACCACCTCCTGAGCATCAACCTTGCCCCAGGGGCTATGGCAGGGCCGGGCAAACAGTACTTTGCTCCATGGCACCCAAAGCCTGTGAGCTGTGTGGTGTAAATGACATAAAACACCCATTCGACAATCTGGTGGCCGTTCTGGATGGCACATCCTATAGAGAAACATGGGACTCCCTTCCATGGTGCTCTGCTCAAGCAAGCAGAAACAACTGTGCAAGAAAAGAATCAAGGCCTACACTGATTTATGCACACTCAGCATGCAGCAACTTTCTCAATTATGAAGAAAAACTGCAACTTGTGCAGAATATGAACCTCCAGGAGGTTTAAAGGTCATTTCATAAATAGCTGTATCACATGATTCCTAATAAAGCATTCTGCATTCATGAGCACTTGTCAAACAAAATGCACAGGATGTTTAAAAACTTGCACAGCCACTTACAATATGACTGAAACATCTAATTACACAACAGTCTCTTCATTTACTTAGGAGCCAGATCTTTGGAGGTCTGGACAGGACTAACCTTGCTAGTCTGAGAAACCTTTTTGTGTGACTGAACTTTTTGTATTAGTATAGACAAGGGTTAATGATATTCATTAACTATTCAATATGTGCTCTGAAAAGAGAAATGATTTATGGGCACTATTTCCTTCACGAGAAACTTATTAAGTAGACACTAACGTTACATCCATTTTGTAGATAAGGCAATTGAGTCTTAAAGTAGGTAACTCACTTGCCCAGGTTTAGGCCAGTTATGCCCAAGTTGTCTTGATCCAGAATCACTCATACCTGATGACAGTGCTAGATGACCTGAATTATCTCGAATAATTAGCCCAGTTCTCTCTCTGCAGCCAGTGACAGTTGAACTGTAGCAGAACAGTTAGGATGGAAATCAGTGACATTCCATTGAAATCTCACATCCTCAAGATGGCCTCACAGTCATCTCTACAAAATCATTTTTGTATAACATCCCAGGAGGGCTAAGGAAAACAGGTTAGCTTTTGTTTGACTTCTACAGGCTGGTTTGATGCCTACCCACTAGCCAAAGTGCAACCAGTTCTAGCATGGAGTCATTTATTGGAATACAACTCTGGACTCCATGAAGGGCACCAGATCAGTAATTGGAAAACAGGTCCCCATTCACATTTTTTTTTTTTGAGACAGGGTCTCGCTTTGTAGTTCAGGCTGGCTCTGAGGAGTCTCCACGCCCAGCATTGTATGTGGTTACCGGGGATCGAACCCAGGACCTTGCGCTTGCGAGGCAGGCGCTGGAACCACTGAGCTAACCCTCCGGCCCCCCATTCACATTTAAAAGTCTATTTGTGAGACACTCATGAGCTCATGCTATGTTACCAATCGCTTTTGGAAAAATTTCACCTTAATGTCACTACCAATTTTCTAGGACCTTGCAAAAAAGAAAAAAAAATAAGCTGAGCATGGTGGCTCATGCCTGTAATCCCAGCACTCAGGAGGCAGAGGCAGAAGGATTGCTGTGAGTTCGAGGCCAGTAGTTCTGGGCTACACGGTGAACTCAGGGCCAGTCTGGACCTACAATGCAAAAGACCCTTTCTAAAAAAAAAAATGGAGAAAAGAAACAAGAAAAAGAAAAAGAAGACCAAAGAACAAAACAAAAAGGAAGAAATAGCCAGAGTACATTTTACATCACTGCATTGAACTTTCCTTTTGAAATGAGGTTGTTCTATATGAAAACTCTCCACCCTTCCAAAAATTTTGCATCCTCTTTTACACTATGTTTATGTTCAAAACAACATTAAAACCCCATCCATACATCAGCTTGATGGACTAAAGACCGGGAATACTTCTTTGAACAGTTACAGCCTATTGAGTAAATACATATTTGGTACACATTCTAATTTTGAAAAACATGTTATTTACTTACTAGACTGTAACAGTTCTACTGAATGCTTGTGGAACTACCAGGTAAATATGTATTTTGGAATGCATGCATGTTAATGCTGCAAATGTGCAGCATTTACCCAGCAGCACATAACATTCTGGTCTGGCCATGGACAGCCTCTGCTCTGTAACCCATTATCCCAGCAGGCCACAGGGAACCTTGGGCATAAAAACATACTTGCTTTAAGGAGAGAAATCATCCAAACTAGCATTTGACTTCTTTTGTTAGGAATATCCAAATTCATAGGTAGCAAATTAAAAGAGGACTAATTAAAAAGAGTTCCTTAGAGAAATGATGTGGATAATTCTACTTCAGCCTTTGGTTGGAGGGGTGTTGAAGTAGTCTTTAAATACATAGATGCAAGAAGATTCTAAGCTCACGACATGCTCTTTGGCTGTCTGTAGTACATGCCTCAGGGGATGGACGCCAAGGAGCATCAACTTGATAGGCCCTGTACTCATTTTATTCTTTCACATTAAATATTTATTGAACAATGACATGCTAAGCAGTGGGCTTGATCCTGGGGATTCAGTGAAGAGCTGAAGATAGAGCACTCCAGCCTTCTTGGAGCCTACACTCTATAGAAGAGAACGTATTAACAAAATAATCACATAAGTAAGTAAGTATAGGGCTGCATTAAGTGCCTTTAAGATCTGTTCTCAATGCAGAAGCTCACACCATCTATTTAAGATGCACATCCAGTCCATAAATTGCCCAAGAGAAAAAGTAAAGTCCCAGGCATGTACTAGTCCTTTGAGGTCTGCACCCCCTCCCACCTCATGTATTAACTCTACTTATGTCTTGTTTTCTATGCCAGTCTCTCTGGTCTCCTTGTTTTTTTGTTCTGTTTTATTTTGGTTTTGGTTTTTAGTTTTTTGAGACAGGGTCTCACTTTGTAGTTCAGGCTGGCCCTGAGCTCACTATGCAGCCCAGGCAAGCCTGGAACTCAGCAATCCTCCTGTTTCTGCCTCCTGAGTGCTGGGATTACAGGCGTGAGCCACCATGCCCAGGTTCTGGTCCCCTTGTCCACTGAGCACAGGGGTAGTCTTGGTCCTCAGATATTTTGTTTTAACCTTATGCTCTGGCTGGAAAGAGGACTTCCAGAGCTGCTCCAGAAAGTGCCAAAAGTAATGCAATAAACGTGTTACAAGTGTGGGCAGGAGTATTTTGAGGGAAATTAATGGCAATATGTCTTGTACTATAATAGGCTTTTTAAAAATCCCTAAACATTCTCCATAGTTTTCCACACCTACCAACAGACACACATATGTGGCCTGACACCCGACTAGAGGAAAAGTACCAGTTCATGTGAGGTCACATACAAAGAGATTCTTAGGCGTTCTGGAGATCTGGGGCAGTGGCATATGAGGGATTTCCAGAAGGATCTTTTCTGAGCATTTTGGGGTCTGAGAGTGAATGGAAAAGTAAAAGGGAATTTGGCAAAGGGGATATTACAGGCCAAGGAGACAGAATATTTACAAGCCCGCACCCCCCAAGAGAAGATGGACATGTTTGCAGAAGGAAAGTCAGGGGGGCTACAGGACAAGAGCGAGTGACCTTGAAGACTGAACACCTGTGGTAAATCATGTTAATCATCTTCACTGAAACATGTTCTCTACCTGGAAGAGAGAGGAACAGAACAGAGGATAAATATGCCTGTGTTTTGCTTAATTAATTACTTCTGGTTATAAAGTTCAATTTATCTCGACATTGACATGACAGCTGCTTGGTCCCCAGGACAAATGCCAAGAGCCCATGTGTCAATTTGTGGGAAAATCTTTTGAAGGTCATAACAAAGTTCTAAATGTGGCAGCTCATTTCCCACTGTCCTCCAGCATGGCAGGTGACTTGAGCTATGGAATTCCATAGGCGTCTTATTTCCTGAGCAGGAAATCTGTATGTTCTTAGGAACTCCATAGCTCAGGACAACCGTCCTCTTCTTAATACCAGAGGAAAGCGCCCCCTTGAGGTTACCTATGGAAAGGCTGGCAGCAGCCTGCTACAGGAGGCCTATTTCTCATTGTCTTCTTACACAGTGCTTTCCCTGGTTGCCTAGGACAATGGGAGGTGGAGATGGGCCCCATAAAGTCATTTCACCCATCACTAACCCAACACACTGATGCATTCTTTTCACTTCTATCACATTCTTCCCAGGCCTCCAGGCAGAAGATATTTTTTAGAAAGACTTGTAATGGACTGATCTGGAGTACATAATAACTCAATATTAATTTAAGTGACTAATATTTAGAGTCTTAAAATGAGAGGGAAAGGCCTCAATTTATGAAAAATATATCTCAATTTTCCTAGAAAATGTTTCACAGTGACAGCAATGTATCCCGTGAGCACAAACGAGGTTGTTGCAAGAAGGAATTTAATTAAGATGAGTCAGGCATGCCATGAACAGTAGACAGCTCAAGGAGCACTGGCAAAGTACTTAACACACCAATGTGGAGAATATACACCATTAAAATGCTCGATAAATTAGACCTCAGCTCTACTTAGCTCTACATTCGCCCTGCACCACCAAATAAAACATTGCCTTGAAATGGAATCATCTGAGATTTTTCACACCAAATCAATTTATATTGAAGAAGGAAAATGCTCGTGCAACTCCTAGCCTGCAGTTTGCAATGAAACACTCAGGAGAAGGGAAAATTGTCTTGCTTTCTATTTCATCAAGGAGAGAATAGGAATTAATCAGCGATACTTAACCACCCCTCCAACAGGGCTCCAGCAACACCCACAGAAGCATTTCATTTCTCTCCCCGTTTCTAAAAAACAGTCACCAACTTTTAATAATCCCATACATTACCGGAGACTGTGAAAAAGGATTTTAAATCACAAGACGGATGACAATGTAATAAATTAGAAAAATTGTGGCTGTTACTGAGAAATCTTACTGCCCCAGTCTGGTTCACATCTCATTTTGATGTAATACGATTTGAGTATAATTATTAGCAATTATTATCAAAGCATTCATAAGCTTTTCCCCCACTGTGAAAGCAAGATTCTGCTTTATCTCTTCTTTTAATCTTAATTCATGGGTGTCACACATCACCCACAAAAGAAGGGCATGGTGATTCCAAAATGTCTGTTTTGACAGATCGTTCTTTCCCACTTCTTTTATGTTATAAATATTTAATACATTGTTCAACAATGGATGGCCAAATCTCAGCTCTGGGACCAGCCAGTTGTGTGAAACCCCTTGTGCTCTTTGTGCGGGTATGGTCACTGGTCCTCGCTTGAGTAGTAAAATAAGGGTCAAAGCATAGCACCTTCATCCATGCAAGCCCCTGGCCACAGGAAATGTGCCATCGATTTATTCTCTGCCACTTTTTCTTTTCAATGCAAATTTCTAAGGAAGACCACCGCTATGCAGTTAAGTGTCCATACTATTCCATTATCGCAAAAACAATTCAACCACCATCCCATGTCATCATTTAAATACACGACAACTTATCTCTTACCACATATTAATCTAAAATGGAATCTGAAAAATGACAAGAACATCTCATAATGGAAGAACCAGTGAATGGCTGATTTCACTGTTCATTGTACACAGGTCATAACGTGCTGTGGACATCCTGGGAACAGATGAGACCTCAGAGGCAACATGTTTTCATTTTATCACATCTATTTAAGGTGCCCGAGGACAGTGTCCAATATTTATTCACCACATTCAACATTTGCCATCATCAGAATAAAAGGAGCACCAGCCCAGTGTGAACAACATCTGGTAATTCCAAAGAGATAGTGTCACTTGAGGAACAAATGAACCTTTAGTTAATAAAATCTCCCCCTGGATGACAAAGATGGCTTTTTGTACACAGGCAGGATCTGTGATAAATAGATGGAGGGCCCTGATCGTGTGCGCTTCAGTTCGACAGCGGGAAGTCAATGCTGCCCACGTTTAAATAAAGACATGCTTTATTACTGGTCTTTTTATGAATCCCAATAAATTAAACGTCCTGAGTTCTGGAGGGATAAAAGTTTTAAATTTTAATTCTGAAGGCCATGGGAAGTTTCACTAGTCTCAAAATATTCTACTGCCTTGAAGTAAGAATTACATTACCAAGGACCAAAAAGGGGGGGTTCAATAAAGAGCCCCTTTCATCTAATAGCGTCTGAATTGCAACACGGTCCATCACCCTATATTACGAACATAAGTGCCTCCAAGACCTAAAGACCCAGGGAATCTGTTAGTAACCAGACATTGTGCTAGGCATGCACATTTGAATGTAGAGAAATTCCTAGAAGAGGAAAATCTATCTAAAGATCAGTGCAGTTACAAGTCTCCACCCAACTGCAACACAACATATAAACACTAGCACAGAAGAAATAGGATGATGTATTCTAATCCATGAAGAACTACTCTCCTGCCTACCTGCACTTATAGGCCATATTTCATTGAGAAGTATCATGACTGTACCTTCACTAGTACACTTTTGCGGATCATGTCTAGGAAATAGGACTTAGGTAAATGAAGTTAAGTAAAGAATCTCTTTGTATACTTTGATCCTGCTCATATGCAAGGAAGGGAACGTGCTCTGGCATGGGAACTCCAGGTTGTATAGAAATATTTGTGGTAAAAATGATAATTATCAATGGGCATCCTGAAAAATGCAAACTGCATAGTAGGAGAGTCTCTGGATACAACTGGGAGGGAACAGGAACTCTATGAAGCCCTTGGGAACTCTAAAGAGTCCTGGAGACACAAAGATAATTCTTTAGGTGGAACTCGGTTAAGTGGCCACAGGCACAGCAAAGTTCCTGACATCAGAGAGCCGGCGGCCACAGAGACACCAGTCTTCACCCATTCTTCCTCCTCCCTCAGGAGTTTGTCCATCATGGTCTCAGTCCATTTTATTTTACTATAATAAAATACAGTGACTATGTAATATATTTGGCTTTCAGATCTGGAGTTGAGAAATACAAGACCATGATTCTGTCCTCTGGTGAAGACTTCTTGCTGTGATCTTAGTTTGGTAGAGGTATTAGATGGCAAAAATAGAGTAAGTATACCAGAGGGGGCCATGCCCTGCTAACTGTATGTAAAAGCCCGCCTCTAAATAGCATTAACATATCAATATGGGGATTAAGTTTCAAACACTGACTGTGTGAAAGACAGACTCAAAGCATAGCATAGTTCATACAACTTAAAATTCACTTCTACAAGGTCTACAACTCAGTACTTTCTTACATATTCACACAAATGTGTCAGGACCACTACAGTTTGGTTTTAAAACACTTCCATTAACCCAGAAGGAACACACAGGGGCTCCACTCTCTGTCACTGGGTGGATGCAAATATATATATATATATATATATATATATATATATATATATATACACACACACACACACACACACTCTATCCTACAAGTTGGGTTATTTCTCCTGAATGATATCAGAATATTGACAATATTACACTAAACCAAAAAAGTTCATTTATTTCTTTTCATCTTCTTTCCCAACTGGTTCTTACTCAGTAGGGAAACAGAGATGTCA
Organism: Thryonomys swinderianus; assembly: GCA_004025085.1. Taxonomy (NCBI): domain Eukaryota; kingdom Metazoa; phylum Chordata; class Mammalia; order Rodentia; family Thryonomyidae; genus Thryonomys; species Thryonomys swinderianus. The sequence continues at coordinate 36,783 of PVIC010005673.1, read as the reverse complement.
TTTCTTGAGTATCTGAAGCTACCATATATCTATGTGGTTTATTGTGTCCCATTTTGCTAAGATCCAATAAGCTGTGTAACATGGTGGATTGGTAACCTGCTAACTCAGGTCAGCATATATTTATCCTCACATATTTATGCAGAAGTATTTACTGGTCCCTAATATATGTGACAACCTCTGGGGAGTCTTAGACAGAATAAACCCTGGTACCTGTGACCTCACTAAGATCACACTAAATTATGGGGAATGATTTATGTTCAAAGTTGTACAAAGTACGTAAAACTGATTTCCTACAACTGAAGTCAAAGATCTCTTGTTAACCCTCAAATACTGTACAGTATTTACCACCACCGACAGCAGCCAACACCCCAATGCTCTTGGCCCTGTAGGGAACTGTCTTTGCCTTAATCCATTACTACCTCTCACTCTTTTGTTTTTCATATGAGCTCATGTACGTTTTCAACATTATTCTCTGTTTTTGGTTTGAACACACTTTTTATTTTATTGGTGCATGTCTGTAATACATAATATTTACATTTGTTTTGGGGAACTGGTATTTACAAGTATCATATCTAGACCACGTCTGACCACCCCCTCATCCGTCAGCCCATTCCTTTTATGCCCTCTTCCATCTCCAAAGGGCCTGTCTGTATTTCACTCTTAAATTGTCTTGTCTTTTGGGTTTCTCATACAGGAAAAGCCATTCATTTTTAACATCATTTATCTGACTTATTTCACTTAAAATTTTGATCTCAAAATGTATTGATTATTCTGCAAGTGACATTAATTCATTCTGTACGATATAAATAATTTTCTGTATTGGATATTTAGCAAGACCCTTTCTCAAAATTTAAAGAATAAAAAGTGTGGGGATATGGTCTTGTGTGAGAGACTGGGTTGAATCTTCAGTACTTTTAAAACCAAAAGGCCTGTAGATATTCTGACCACCTCTGAATGTCCCCCTCTCTCCTATTTTCTTCCAGCCATTCACAAAGTGACCCTTCCTTAAAACAAGTTCTCTTTTCTTCGTTTGGTGCCTTCCTTTCCTTAGATCACTTGAGTTACGCCCATCATTTCAGAATTTGACCCCATGGTCACTTGTCAATGTCATAATACAGAGCAAGACCTGCTCTGAAGAAGTCAGAACCTGGCAGTAGACATGAAGACATGGTGAGCGGTGGATGGTGAGTTTCCGGTCTATGGGCTTGTGTGGCCTGATGTATATGGTATCAATTTCCACCGAGTATCTTTATATTTATCTTCTTGTCCACTATCCATTAGCGAACTTACCTAGAAAGGAGCAAAGATTCTCTTTCCTATCTATACCAGAAAATGTTAACCAAACAGTCTTATCAACCCTATACTTTGTTCCTAGTATACACTGCCTAGCCTGTACTTGAGGGTTATTTCAACCAAAAAGCTGCTGCTGGCTCTAAATCTGCAGCTTCATGGAAACTGTCGATTTATGGTGATGACCATTCTTGCCTGTTCACATCTCAAATCCACAGAGTGAGAGGAGGCCCATAAATATTTATTTAGACAGATAAAATCCTCCCTGTTTAGCAGAACTGACTTCCATGACCAGTGGGCACATCCTGTTACCTAGGGACATTTCCACGGGACTGCACAGCCTGGCTCTGGCTGGGATAGGAGGTCACTGCCACTGACTTGTCAGAACACATAATGACAAAACCAACCCTTGGAGAACTTGGAGGGGGGGAGCCAAGGGTTCTGCTTTTGATAAAACAATAACTCATTATTTTTAATTGAAAAAAGATTCTGACAGAGATTCTAAGAATAACATACTCAAAATTTATTATATCATGGGTAACACTGAACAGAACAAATGTTCTATATGACATATTTGCATATTATGTATGATAGATCCTACATATAATTGTGTGTAAATATGTGAGCCCATTTAATGTATTGATAGGTAAGAAAACATACATACAACTAAATGCATATGTATCACATAAATATAAATTTATGTGACACAATATAAGAATTTGACTTCTTATTCCCTTTACCATGAAATACAAAAGTAAAAGGTAAAAGAATGATTCAACCCACTCAAAAAAATCCTCCAGGACTCTTATTCGATGCATCCAGCACTAGAATCATGTCTTGCATCTATTCAGCCATTTCCATACACCAGACAATCTTCTGATCACTTTCTAGATAGGATTTCAACCTTCACTACAAACTGATGATTCTCCACTCTTATCTTACTTTACAGATGATTTCTAGCTAACAAAAACTGGGGAAATTAGTACAAGAAGGTCCAGCCAGCCAAGCCTTGGTCTGCCAGAGCTCACTGCCAGGCTCTTATCTACAATGCTGACTGGATTCTGATATTAGTCTCCCTCTTTTCTCTTAAATGAAGGAGCTGCCCTCCTGAAGACACTTTCATTACTCTACTCACTGGTCAAACTCAACTTACAGTAATATTTCCTAAGAAACCCACATATATGGGATATGCACCAAGTTTTAAAATAGGAGACTAGCTTGATGTTATACAAGAACACCCTTGTTTTAACAAGAAGGGTAGAGTAATGGAGTCCATTCTAAAGCACTGACCCGGGCTCCAGGCAGGATAGGGCGGGAACTCCCTGTCCCAACATCAGAACTGACCAGAAATGGAATATTACTGGATGGTGAAAAGTAAGTCAAGCATCACTTTTTTTATTTGGTTATAATTTCCATTTTGCATAGAATCGGCTGCTTGATGTCTATTCTACCAGGCTGCTACTTTCCTGAGCCAACAGCTACAAGTAACATCATTTGCTCAGTGTTTACCAAGTGCTACTTGAATCTTGACTGTTGCCCTAAGAAGAACCTCTCTATCTCCACCTCATAGATAAGAAAATTGAGGCATAGAATATTATACAATGAGTTTGAGATCCCACAGGTAGTTCCTATGCTTACAGTAGTTGGTAGGCCAACTCCAGGCATTAAGCAGGAACATGTATGTATTAACTTATTGTGTATCCTCAGGACATCAAAGGTATTTCATACTACTTGACAAATGTGTGAAAAGTTATTTACTTTTAGTTGGGTCACATGTAAACAGACAAAAAGGAAAGTTTCTTGTTTTATGTTAATCTCTTAGAGTTGAACTCTGAGGCCAAATTATGTATTAGAGGTTGAGAAAGGCAACTTTTCTTGAGTCCCCAGTGGAAGTGAAACTTATTTCTCTCAAGTCAGTAGACTGTCTTCCGACAGCATTCCAAACAATTATTCCTAATTCATAATCACTTTCCCATAAAGAGACAAAGTTGGACCTAAATAATATATAAGTGATCCAAGAACCCACTTTCTCCTTCAGTCTGGTTTAGGAAAAAGATCAACAGAATCATATACATATTCAGTGACAGCCACTGTGTTACTGACAAGGAAGCAGAAAGGGGTATTATTAGATAAGAGGAAGAAAAGAAGGTGGGTTGGAAATAAAGTAATAGAACATGAATATGATCAAAATATATTATACATTGAAAATCCCCCCAAAATATGTGAAACTGGGGAGTGTAGGGAAAGGTGGGTATGAGGCAGGGAAATAATTAATGCATGTTATTTGCATGTACAAATGTCCCAAAATAAAATTCATGAATCCGTATAACCAGTGTGCACTGGTAAAAATGTGGGAAAATGACAAAACAGTACTCTGATTCACAAGAAAGGCAAAAATTCTTAGAAATTAAACTTAAAATTGGAACATTGTAAGTATTATTAAAAAAGATGCACATTTCAATGGGAACACAAAGAAAGAGGAAACTGATTAAAGCTGGTGCTAGGAAAAGTTCAGGGGGAAACAAACTGGAAGTGTACCATGAAGAACAGATAGAGATGGGAGTGGTGGAAGACCTTCAGGCAGGAGAAGAGAAGACCTCAGATTGGAAGCACACGTGAACAGAATTTGATGTCTAATTATTAAGTTTGGAATGGTATATATCTGTCAGGTGGACTTAAAACTGTCGGCCTATTAGACAATGTCCAGAAAGTACCAGAAAATCCTCTGTAAGAACACAGCCAGCCAGGGGCTCAAAAAGGCACAGAGGAGGAGGGCAGAGTCTGCTGTCACAGTTGACTAACTGCAAAGGCTGAATCACAGGGCTTGCTTTTGTTTTGTTTCCCACTATCCCCAAGTCTTTTTACATTTACAGTTTACCCATTCTACATTTATCTACATGGTTTGAACAGAACTACATAACACTCACCCCTCCGTGCTCCATAAGTGATAAGATGTAAGCCCAGCCAATAAGAAAACTCCAGCCATAAGGCCCAGGGATTTGCTGGGCAGAAGGCACATGACCCAAATGGGTCAATCAGAGCCCTCTCTGGGATTTTCAATGACAAGAGGATTCTAACTTCTCAGAAAACACACTGGGAAGGAGCTTTCTAAGCTTGGTATGAGAGGGCAAAGGGGTCCAGGGGAAAATCAGTGTGCCTGTGATATCAGGAAACCTTTAGGTATGGCTAAGGTCTCTCCTTTATGCTCCCCAGTTCTGTAATCTAAACTCTTTCTTCTTACATGTACTTAAATTTAAAACATATGTTTTCCATATGAAGAAACATTCAACATGGCTGGTCATTGGAGAGATGCAAATGAAAACAAAACTGAGATTCCATCTCACTCCACAAAGAATGGCTGCTATCACAAAATCAACCAACAACAAATGCTGGTAGGAATGTAGACTGGTGCAACCACTGTGGAGATCAGTGGGGAAATTCCTCAAAAACTAGGATTAGAGGTCCCATTTGACCCTGCCATTTCCCTGATAGGTATATACACAAAAGAATTAAAAGATTCATATCACAGTGACATATGTACACCTATATTTATAGCAACTTAGTTTATGATAGCTAAATCTTGGAAACTCCCCAAATGCCCATCAACAGGAAACTGGATAAAGCAGATTTTTAAAAAATAAAATGGAGTATTACTCTGCCATAAAGCATGATAAATTGGAGTCATTTATACTCAAAAGGGTATGCCTCGAGGACATACTTACAAGTGAAATAAATAAGACACAGATGTACAAATACTATATCCTTTCCTGATATGAGAAACTTAAGGTGTAAATGAGTTCTAAAATGTATGACAGGTATTGTGAAATAGGAAGAAAATGTTCAAAAGGAAGAAGGGAAAGGGGAGGAGGCAGGAGTAAGTGAAGAAGGGAAAGAAAAAATTTGATGGTACAAAAGGAAACAAAGCTTACATGTATGGGGGCAGGAAGTTGTAGGGAAGGGAGGGGAATGGGAAAAATGAGAATTATGATGTGTCATGTACTGGTACAAATTCTCAATGCTGATTGTGATAATAAAAAGCTTATATATCTTTTACAAATTTGAAGTTAACAGTGAGTCTAGGAAATCTGCATTCCAATGAATAGTCTTACTGAGTTTATCAGCAAGCTAATCAATTCTAAGTGTGATGAGGGAAAAGACCTTCCAATCTATATGCCCCGTGACTGCTCTGCTCTTTAATTCCAAGCTAAGGTTTCCTTTGGCCGGGCTTATGGTCTGAGGTTTAATCAGCAGCCTTGCTGTGAGGAATCCTGTGAATTAAACACCATTCCTTTCCAGGGTTCATAGAAGTCACATTTTAGGGGCCAAAGTTTAGATGCAAATGTGAAAGATGTGTGTGATCCTGAGGAAAAAATATCAAACGTGGCCCAGAAGGACCCCTGCTACTTGCCTTAAAAAGAGTGTCTCCAGGTAGATCTTTCTCTAATTTCTGGTTTAGGAAGATCAGCCATCTTATTTGAAACCTGAAAAAGCTGTCACATTTATTATCTTTCTGGAAGCCTTTAAATGATGAATGTTTCTCCCTTTTCCCCCTCTTTCAGGAAAGAGAGAGAGAAAAGAGGTGTTAGTCTGCCTGATGGAACTTCCGGGAAGATTTCATGATTATCTTGACAATAAAAAATTTTTTTAAAAACACAATTTGTCTGTTGTTATCAGCAATTAAAGATACTTTATCTAATTACTATGGGAGATGGCGCCATTTGACAATCATCTCTGACAAACTGATCATTATCAGTAATTTATGACCAGATTCTTAGTTAATTGTCCTCAGGAAGAAGAGCAAAAATCATTTGTATAGAAAAATAAGTAGTCATTAACAACAGTGGGATTTGTTGGAAATGTGATTATAAATCACCAACCAGGGCTGGTAATGATTCCTGGGAAGAGATGAGACTGAAAGTGATGCAGATATGATATCCAACTTCAGGGAACTATTCTGAGGGAAGAACACTTCATAATGAACTTTCTCCCACCAATTAAAATGAAAAATGACTTGTCTTCTACTTAAAAGCATATCAGATACTTTGTTCTCAGGGTACTGGAGCTGAGCAGTGAGAAATCTATTTTTGTTTCTGCATGCAGACCTGGTTATAATAAACATGCTCAGACACTTTGAATGTTCTCCCACTATCACCACCCAAAATACAGGCCCTGGGCCAAAGATTTAGCTCAGTGGTTTTGGCGCCAGCCTAGCAAGTGCAAGGGCCCTGGTTGAATCCCCAGTAACCACATACAGTAAGTACGGTGTGGTGACTCACGCCCACCAGCAATCACTACCACCTACGTGCTGGGTGTGGTGGCTCACGTCTGTAATCCCAGCACTCAGAGGCAGAGGCAGGAGGATTGCTGAGTTTGAGGTTTACCTGAGCTACACAGTGAGCTCAGGGCCAGCCTGGACTACAAAGTGAGACCCTGTCTCAAATCAATCAATCAATCAATCAATCAATCAATCAATCAATCAGGCCCTACCGGATTTTTCAAAATTGATTGAATCCACTGACCAAGCTTCAACTTAAGCATTTAGAAACTGTCCATCTGGTTCATAAGCCAAGCTTGGACTTGCTAGCTATAGTCTGTATTTGAACTTGTCTTCGTCGTTAAGCCAAGGAATTTTGGGGGTGCCATTTGTGATGCACAAAACAGGATGGGCAATTCCTGTCAGCTGAACTGTGTCTCCTCAGAAAGATATGGCAGGACCATAACCTCTGGTGCCTAGCAATGTGGCTCTTACCTACAAGCAGAGTCTGCAGATCTAATCACACTAAGGTATGGACATAGGGCGAGCCGTATGTAATCTAATGGGACCAGTGGTTTTAGAAGACAGGGATACAGAGGGAGATACACAGAGAAGGAAGCAGATGTGAAAAGCACAGAGAGAATGCCATGTGAGCATGCTGGTGCACTGAGGAGTCAAGGAAAGCTGGAGAATACAGGCAAATCATCAGAGGCCAAGAGCAACCAAGGAAGAACTTTTCCGCAGGTTTCAGCAGGCAAGGCCCTGCTGACACATTTATCCAGAGCTTTGTATGCTAGAACCATGAAGGAACACACTGTGCAGCTGCTGGCCACCCTGTGTGTGGCAGTTTCTTACTACAGCCCTTCAAAGCAAACACACATTTTTACAAAGATTTTGTTGCCCTTGGGTGAGAAAAGGCTTAAAACATGCCTAGGATGAAGTTTGGCAGGTGACATGTATGAAATGCAATTATAGATTCAAGTACTTCACAAATGATGGAAAACAATGAGGAAAATAATGAGCTGCTAGACTGTAAAAGAAGAGCATTTGGAATGTGAAGAACTTTTATGATAGGAGCCTTGAACTTGGCACCACAAATCAGATCCAGGCTCAATTCTTTCATCTTCCTGCTTTGCCATGGTGAGCTTCAGACTGTTCGCCTATACCTCTCAGAAAGTCTGACATGACTTCCACGAAGGGATGCTGTGAGTCATATTGAAACAATACACAGAGGGCTTCCTGTGTACTGTGTGGGGACTCTCAACCAACAGTGTCATAAGAGGGGTCCAGCAATTGAATAAGTAGCCACACCAAAAATCTGCAATGAATGCCATGATGACTATGGGGTCATGTAGGGTTGAGGAATCCCTCTCTACAGAGCCAAAGTTCAAACATGATCCAAGAATATAATTTGCTGGGTGAGAATGTCAGAAGATGCACAGGACGGAAAGAAGAGCATCTTTCTTCAAGTCCAAAAGGGGTCAGAAGCCTGGGGATAAAGGAGGATTAGAGGGACAGGCAAAAGACTAGACTACAGTCGGATTACAGGTCAAGATAGCCATTTTTACTTGATCACTAAGCTTTATTGGAGGTTGGGAAGGCAGAAGAGATACAGTGAAGTAACTTGATTTGAATATTAAAAAGATTCGCCTGGCTATTATGAAAAGACTGAATCCAGAGGTAATAGAAAGATGGCCCTCCTGGTTAAGACTCCAGATGTAAGTAGTCCTGATCAAAGTAACAATGGAGCTAGGAAAAAGTGAACAGGTTTCATGGGACCATTTGGAAGGGAGCCATTATTATTACTTTTATCTCCTAATTTAATTCAACTCAGTCCTCTTGGAATGCCTTCTGTCACTTCCCTGACAGATGGTCAGCCTATAAAAAAAAATCATTAGTTTAAATTGAATAACCTACGCTCAATCACCCTTTCTCACATCTTCTATTAAAAATAAACTTAACTAATAACTATAAAAGCAGACATGCACAAATAACGCTAGCGGGCAAAGGTAACAGATTCCAAGTTAGATCAAGCTCACAGCAGCAACCTCAGTCCTGGATGCCCTCTGCTGACTAAGTAGATGTGTTTAGCATCTGCAACTGTCACAGTGTTTCTGAGAGCTTAGAGCTGTCGATCACCTTGGTGTTACAGATGAGGACACTGAGATTTATACATGTAACTGATCTAATGGTCCTGGTTAGTAGAAGGTGGAAGTGCACCAGGTAAAACTGTGGAGATTAACACCTCCAGTCTCTCAGAGGAAACCATGAAATTAACGAGATGGGCATATGAACCAACAAGATGGGAAGCTAAGGAAAAAAAAACTAGCAGAACAGGTGCTTATACTTGAATATAAGAAGATCGGCATTGAACCCCTGATGACAAAATTACTGTAGCACACTAATTCCCAGAACATATATTCACTTAAGCTACACTACTGAAATGGAGAAATAAGTTTGGTCCAATTATTGGCCAGGTATTTATCAGATTGGATGTGGAGAAATTGTCTTTTCCACCATCAGTAAAACTTTTTCTACTGTCCAGACAGTCTTATTTTGAACCACTAAAAGTCACTGGTTAATTTCTTGTGATCATATATGTGGTGGCCCAGAAATATTTCTGCACCTCCCATATAGCACCCAATAACCATAAAGTGGGTGACACCGTAGTGAGGGCCCACTGCACTCTGGGTGAGTGGCTTGTTAGCTGCTGAGTGTCCATGTGTCAAATACTCTGCTGTTTCTCTGGTCAAAGACAAGGACAAGAGGCTTCCACATCTTCAGCAGCTCACAATCCAAAATGGTGCAAGGTGGGGACCTGGCATCTCACAGACACCAAGCTTGCTCCCAGCTCTCCCCTGTATACTTTCTTAAGTTTTAAAAAGAAAGTGTCCTAATGTATTTGTTCCCCAACACCCATATGACTGCTCTACCTTATTCCTTTCTACATGCTTCTTTCCGTTTGGGGTCCCCTACATGGATCCAGTTTTCTCCCAGAGTACAGTCTACTATGGTTTATTTCCAAACATCTATTCATACAAAGTCTTTAGAGAGAAGCTGTGAGCCCTTCGAAGACATTTCCAGAGAAATCCCACAGAAAGATAGTAGTATAACCTTTACACTCCTGACTCCTAACACCACCAAAGGGTCTCTTCCCAACCACACAAAAATAACCCAGGCCGGAGGGGCACCAAAGTGAAAAACAAAGAACAGCAAAGCACTAAAGGTCTCCTCTGAGCCACAGTATAAAAAAATGCTAATCTCAAAATGTGAAGAAATGTTTCAGAAAACAGGAAATAGGTTCCCCAGCTGAGCTGGAAGTCACATTTAGGAAAGAAAATTCTGATTCCAGGGACGCTTGTGCATGCACCTGCATAAACATGAATGTAGACTGAGGGGGCTCTGCCTTCCCAGCTTTTCAAGTTATAAGCAGTAAAATGTCTTGAGGAAGGCAATCATTTCAATGCCACAGTTCCTCCTTCCATAAGTTGCAGGCTATATGGTAGAGAAACTGTCCTACACATTAAATCAAGAGACCCTCTCATAACCTAAAGAGTGGGGCAGAATGTGCCATATTTTCGTTCACCTCTCACTGCTAAGCATAGCTAGCTCATGCCCATTGGAAGTGAACAAGAGCATCGATTGAATTGGTCCAGATGTGATCACTGCCAGAAGATACACTGGGCCTGAGAAAAGGAGCAAAGAAGGTCACTAAACAGCAGGTGTCATGGGGAGCAGAGGATGTCACACTGTGATGACAAAGATCCTTTCAAACTGTGACTTAATATTGCATGGCCCCCATTAATGTGCCAAGAGGAAGTCAATAGTAGGCTAATGAAGTACACAGACCATCTCACAAAGGAAGATCATGGCCCAAGAGACAGAACTGGTGTCTAAGGCTGTGATCCCATGCAGAGACTGTGTACTGGGACATCTTCCAGTCCTGAGCTCACTGGGTTCAGGAAAACTGGTGGCTGGTGGATCTTCCATAACCTGCCCCTGAATCCCCCCACTCTACAACCTGCACTGAGGTAAGGTATCCCATGATGCAGGGATGCTATGATAGATGCCGAGGTTACTTTTTAAACAGATGTTAATTAATACCTCAGACATTAGTCACACAAGTTGACACAAACTTGCCTCTGGATTCCTCCACCAGATAATCGACATACAAATTAAGGTTCTTTATAAGTGGTTTGTATTCTCCTCTCATTCTAAGTCTACAGCAATGTCCCCAGGATATGCCTAAGATCTTCATGCACCCCGTGCCTCCCTTCTTCGTGCAGCCATTGCTGTCTCTCACCTCGACATACAGCAGGAGCCTACCGGTTGCTATACCTGCTCCCTAACCCATTCCTACTGAATCTGCCCATAGTCATCAGATGTCTTTGAATAGAATTCACACCACAGTGTTCCTCTTTTTAAAAATTCTACAGGGTCTCTCCATTACACTTAGAAAAAAATATTCCTCACTTAAATTCTTAGAAAAAGCCCTAAACTCCATCCTCCTTTCCCCCATTTGTTGTGCCCTATCTTATCTTAAGTATCACTGCAGGGGCCTGCATCATTGGGATCCTAGAACTATGCAGGTCACCAATCCTTTGCCCGTTCATTGTCTGATTCCTGGATACCACAGAATCTTTATATGAGCAAGAGATGTCCCATCTTGGCAGTGCTGTCACCTCTTTTTGAAACAGTTATTTAGGTCTTGGTAAGTGCTCAATAAATACTTAGATAAATGCATGCGTTTCAGATTCTTTTATCTACGCAATTGGGAAACTGAGTGCCTTAATTCCAAAATTCCCTTCCAAGACAATTAGAAGAATTAGTAACTGGCTCCATCTGTAAGCCCAGCATGGAAGGGCTCAGTGTCATCCTTCAACATTATAGACCATGATGGTTCTAACCTGGACCATCCATTCACTCATGGTTAGCCTCAGTCCAGACCTTTCTCCTCTCAGAAACAGTTTTCCTTGATCTGAAAATATCATAGAGTTCTTCCGGCTCTCAAAGTCTCATCTTAGCATTCCTCTTCATGACAGCAATATATTAATTCCCACTTGCTCTTGGTACTCCCTATGACGTGGAAATATTTGGAAGGTCTTGGGCATGGATTCACTTTGCTGTCAAATAATCACAGTCCTAAACTTGAAGAAGTTAGAAAATAAAAAGTTTTAAGAGATTTAGGGCTGAAGACAAATACAATTTAAACAGTCTACTAGTTAGTTTCTGTTCCTGGCCAAAAGGGGGCAGCACTACAGGTAGTATAAAATAAGTTCCAGCCAAGTGTTAAATTAATATTTAGATAATGAATTAAAAAATATGAACACATGATTTGACATTCTTGACATCTCTGGACAGAGGGTTGGTTGAGTCTCTCAAATGCAGCCAAATTATCTTGTGGCTATCTATGCAAAGACAGCAACACCTGGTGTTTAAAAACTGCTTTCAAGGATATTTAAGCAGAGAAGCATTAACACAAAAATATACTGCAATTCTAGACTCACAGCTGGATTTTCCAATCCACAAATGAGAATAATCTTGCTTCTCCAAGTGTGACTTCGCCCATACAAAAGGCGAGAGTAACTTGCTTCTCTGTTTCATCAAAAGCAGAATAGAGACTCTCAGTCTGTGTGGTTGCAGGATATGCCAGAAAACAATATGATTGTCTTCCTTCTAAAACACTGTTGCAATTCTCTGATTTCTCTTCAGATCATATAAATCTTTCACCTTTTTAAAAAGTCGCCCCTTCTCCTCTTAGGTCATGCCAATTTATGTGAAGAAAACATTCAAAAATTATAGCAAAATTGTCTTTGCCTTGTTGGAGGAAGTTCAAAAGTTCATGAAGAAAAAAAAAAAAAGACAAGTAGCTTATAGGGAAAAAATGAGAGAATTATAGAAGTTAAAATATAAAGTGGATGTAGCATATAAATAGACCTGAACTCTACAATAGGGTGAAAAACTAGGTCAGAAAAAAATCAGTCATAACACAATAAAGATGAATAGTGAGTGCTGCATGCCAGATGTTAAACTGAATGCTTTCCTGCATTACCTGCTTTTCTTGCATGTTGAATCATCAAGTACTATGCATGATTTATTTGGTGAAACTGAGGCAAAGGAATAAATTGGGGATTTGTTTGAGGTTATAACCTAAGAAAAATCAAAATAGGGTTTCAACCTCCATTTACTGGAACTATTCTGCCCAATGATACCAATGGATGTTTTCTGGAAGGAAAAGACTGATCATAACATAGACATTGTCTACATCAAAGACCATCAATGGCTGGGCATGGTGATGCACTCTTGGGATCTCAGGCTGAGGCAGGAGGGTGGTAACCTTGAACCTAGCCTGGCAATTTAAGCTACTTAGCAAGAACCTGTCTTGAAATTTTAAAATGAGAGAGAAGAGGCTGGTGATATAATTCTTTGTGAAGGCCATCAGCTCAATTCCCAGTAACACACACACACACACACACACACACACACACACACACAGGCAATGTTCTTTCTACCCAGATGAAAACAGAGTACTTTGTTGAGAGAGCAAGGGAGAAGACTCTTGTCTGGATCATATAGATCATCCTACACTTACTGGTAAAAATAATGCCTGGGGTAGTGTAAGGAAAGAAAAACATCAAATAATCCAACAGACAGCAAACAAGTCTTTGGCTTCCCCACTTGGACCCAGCTAAGAATACACAATGGTCTACTCATTGGAACAAGGACAGAATTTATTCTAAGATAGGAAGTTTGGCACGATGTTACATTGCCTACTAAGATGAGACGTGCCAAAAACTGTCCTTTAGCAACAAATGGGGGAGACAGGAAATCGACACACCGTGGGATGAAAGCAATGATATTTTAGTCACAAAATTAGTGAAAAATTTTTAATGTAATTTCATCCACAACTATACCACTTCACATTCTCTCTAGGAACATACCAGAACTTCAGTTTTTTCAACCTCTGGACAAAACCTGTTACTTGCCATTTCTACTGTTATGATCACTGTTGCTTCCCTAGTAGGTCAGAAGTGGTATCACCTTGCATTTCTGATTTGAATTTCTCTAATGACCAGAGGTGTGAGGGTTGGCTATCTTCTCATTGGCTTATCGGTGGTGATTACTGCACAAAGTTGTCAGTGTGCTAAATGGTACCAAACTATACTCTTAATATGGTTAACATTACATATCTGAATTTTATCTGAAAAAGAAAAAAAAACAGAAAGCATACATATAAACAATGACAGAGTTAACCTGAAAGGCACTTTAGGATTCCTAGAATATTAATTTTATTATCATTGTCCATAGGTCATTTCCTCCATCCAGCCAATTATTACAGATAATGATTTAATTAAATGTAAACATTTTTTTCTGGATATAAAGAAAATCATTCCTTCCGGATATGTAAATGCATTCTTGGACGTCAGCCACCAATACTGTACTATCTGGTGGCCTTGACTTGGAACTACATCACCTTCTCTTGCCAGCTACAAAACCTTAAGGCTGGCCCCAGGTACTCAATTCATGCAATATTTGCTGAAGAATTTATGATAATGGATGGAGATGGCGAGACTCCAGACAAATACACTGAATTTAGGGCAACTGTCTACAGGCAGGATAGCACTCAGGACCAGACTCACACTGAGTTCAAATTCAACTCAACCAATTACCAGCAGCTGCGTAACTCAGGTCATCAAATACCTCTACCCTTATAGGTCATTAGCTTTATGATGGCAATAAAAATATCACATACCCATCTTGTGATGTGTATTAAAAATAATGGGCATGACTCATTTATTATATACTAAGAGCTACCTGATTCATCCAAAATTGTGCCCTGTTTTACCTTTCTTCTGGATGGAATCTCACTGCAGAAGTATCCACATAAAAATACATTTCTCCTGTCAGATACCTTTAAAAATCTGCTCCTCATGGTGTGGCCCACAAACAAGCAGTATGAGCCTTCTGTAACATTTTCACAAGACTCTCAGGCTCCATCCAGACCTGTCAAATAGTATATGCAGCTTAAGAAGATCATTCCACAATCACTAAAACTTAGAAGGACTGATTGAGAAAATGTGAAATAACTTCGCTGGAGCACCTTTTCTATAGCAGAACTTGGAGCACTGATTCCTGTACTTCCTAAAGTAGACATGACTGTGCATTTTATCTTCATCTCCCTGGAAAAGCAATAGATAAGAGAATAATCCACTCAAATGGTATAGTATTAGAAGAAATAAAAATAACCTCTTGCAGGTAATTTTGCTCATGTCATATTCTTTTTCTCCAACTAAGTCTAATATTCTAGAAATGCTACTTTTGAACACCCATCAGTCAAATAACAAGAATTTATTATTGCCCTTGACTGCGGTAAATGAAGTTTACTCAACTTCCACACTGTTGGGCCTCTTTTAATCTTCAGAACTCTGTTTCTTCTTTGGACCATCTCAAATAAGTCACCTGACACAGAAACCTGAAGATACCACAGAAATCCAGGAACCTCAAAAGCAGAACTAACCAAAGAGTCACTGTCTTTTGCTGCTAATTATAACTGAACTTACACACTTCAAAACCTGTTTTTAAAATAGCAGAAAGGATCAACAAATGGGATCTCATCCTACTGAAAAGCTTCCACACAGCAAAAGAAGTCACTGGCACTGCTAAAAGACAACCAGCAACGTGGGAAAAAAAATCTTTACTGGCTGTTTATCAAACAAAGAGCTATTATCTACAATATATAAAGAACTCAAACAGATCAGCCTCCCCAAGTTTAAAGACCCAATTCAAAAATGGGCATCTGAAATGAATAGACACTTCTCAGTGGCAGAAGTCAAAGCAGCTAAGAAACATATGAAGAAATGTTCAACATCACTGGTCATTCAAGAGATGCAAATGAAAACTACACTGAGATTTCATCTCACTCCACAAAGAATGGTCACAATTACAAAATCAACCAAAAATAAATGCTGGTGAGGCTGTGGGGAGAAAGGAACGCTGCTCCACTGTTGGTGGGATTGCAGACTTGTGCAACCATTGTGGAGATCATTGTGGAGATTTCTCAGAAAACTAGGACTGGGGGTCCCGTTTGACCCTACTATCCCCCTGCTAGGAATATACCCAAAAGAATTTTTAAAAATCACATTGGAAAGACAGATGTACACCCTTGTTCATAGCAGCTCAGTTCATGATAGCTCAATCTTGGAAACAACCCAAATGCCCATCAACTGGAGAGTGGATAAAGAAGATGCGTTTTTTTTTTATAAAATGGAGTATTTTTCTGCCATAAAGAATGACAAGATCAATTCATTTATGTGCAAATGGATACCCCTGGAGGACACGCTAATGAGTGAAATCAATAGATCACAGATAGGCAAATACCGGATCTTCTCATTGATATGAGCACCTATAGATGCAAATGAGCTCTAGAATGTATGACAGTTTTTGTAGAATGGGAAATTTCCAAAGGAAATTTGGTGTGGGGATGTAATGAGGGGAAGGAATAAATATGATTCTGAAAGAAAATAAAAGAGCATGTATATAGGGGGTGGGGAGGTGTGGGTGGGTGGGGATATGGATAAAAATGAGAATTGACTGTGTCATATATTGGTACAAATTCCCCAATGTTATGTGTGATTGTGAAATGTATATAAATTGTACCAATAAAGAATTCAATTAAAAAAAAACAACAACACAAACTTCCCACCCTCCCTCCACACCATCCTTGACAGAACGGATTTTAAACACCATCCATCATCAAGGCCACATTACCTTGATTGCAGAGAAGCTATGAGGGATAGCTCACTTCATGATATATGTCAACTTGAAATCAACCAAAAGGCACTGGGGAACACACATGAGAATGTGCAAAGCATTCAAACACAGCTGCATGAGCTCATTACATGCTAGTAAAAACACAAATTATGGAGCGATAACAATTTTTCCCTTCCTATGAGATTCTCTGAATACAGTGGAAAGTATGGAAGACTTGCATAAACTGGGGATTTATCTTACAGCCAAAGAACCACATGATTATACAATCCAATACTTTTGGTTGCATTTTTTTCATTATTCAGTAAACTTTACTGGTACATGATATACACAGCTCACAATCACACACAACATTGGGGAATTCGTACCAATATGTGACTTTTGGTCGCATTTTGCAAATGGTATATCATCATGATCTTCTAAATCATCTATACATCAATGTCTACTAAGTATTTAGTTATTAATATTCCCAAGTCTTCCTTACTAGGAATCAGACATGACACAGTAAGGCAGGAATCTCTCCTCTGGGTTTGAAGGATAATCTAAACATACACAACAAGGCTTTGAGTCAAAGCATAAGAGACACTTTAGTGGGTTTAAAAGTTTAGGCGAATGTCAACTCTAGATTGAGATTTCAAGAAAAGGAAAGAAATGGAAAACAGATCTGTACTGCTACTGTCCAGGGAAGAGAGAAGAAAGAGGAAGCAAATGAGCTCAGGCAGGAAATCATTAAACATACTTATTCTGGTTTCGATGGCTCCATAGAAAACTAGAGGAGCCTCTCAGGAAGAATTTTGCTCAAAGGCTATGATTTGATGACTGAGGAGATCTTTAGTGTCAGGACGCTGGTCCCAAAGAAGCTGGAAGTCATAGTTGACTAGTTAGGTCATTCAACCAATGAAGCAAAATCCATTAAGCATTTGGGTAGAGCCCTTTGGCTGAGCTGAAACACATCTGATGAACTGGATGTGGAAATAGCCCTCATGAAACTTATAGGAAATGGGGTAAAGAAAAAAAAAAAACACTGAGCCAATGAAAGGTGGATAATTCTATGTGCAAAGATAAATACAGGGTTTTGACCTTGTCAGGGAAGGAGACTAGTGAACTTAGAGGAATCCCTCTCCCTGACATCCTGACCTATGCATATGTGTGCTCATGGGAGCTGCAAAGTTGTTCTCTGCATTAACTTTCTTCAGTGCAATTGGTGGATTTCTCTCTCAGGCTTAATGCCAGACAAGGCTCAGACTAAAACAAAGGTGTGGTCTTCAGGTTCACTTGGGACTAAGTGGGTTATTAGCATAAGCTGCTCAAGCAAAGTAGGTGACAAACGGGGATATTTTTCACATCTCAGCTGCAATCGATGACTCCTATGTGTTGCAGTGTTGTCTTGTGTTGGCCACAGTCTCCTCTTGGCTTCTTCTTCTCAATGTGAGTTCCAGTACCATGGTAGATATATACCACACATGACTGCCTCTCATCTAATATCCTTTCAATTAGCACTAGAGAAGCCCAAGACATAGGGACATAGCCATATAACCACCAGGAGAGCACCCACCTGGACTTCCATTTCACTGAAGTATAATTCATCAGTTACACAGATCTCAGACATACAGTTCAGGGTCGACATCCATGATCCAAGACCCCAGTGAACACACATGGTAGTGCTTACAAAGATCCTTTCTCTCTATCCTCCTTGTCTCTGTGTAGCCATCACTGCCCTTGTTCTTGTTCTTATCAACACAGGAAAGTTTTCTCTATTCAACAGCTTCATGTAATTGAAACTGTAAAGTATGTACTCTGTTGTGACTAGCTTCTATTGCTAAGTACAATGCCTGTATATTGGCATGTCCATGCAGACCAGAGCACATGTCAGCTGGCCATCCCTTTTCACAGTGGGATGATATTCCACTGAGTGAACAAACCAGTGTTTAAGGTTTTTTTTTTGTATGTACGAAGAGCCTCAATGATCATTCTTCAAGGTCTTTGTGAAAACAAGTTTCCAATGCTCTTGAGAAAATACTGATGAGAGGAATTTGAGTCCTGGTAGCAAATCTATGTTTAAGGACTGAGGATGTGCCTAGCAATTTCCCACAGTACTTACGTGATGTCACTATTCTACCAGGAATACATGAGATGTCTGCGGGTCCCATGTTCTGTCCTAACACTGTAAGGACAATGCTGTCTTGATGGTGAGAGTTCAACTCAAAGTTCACTGGCCACTGTGCTGAGCCTCCTTCTACCTCTTTATAGATAAATTGTGTATTTTCTTTCATGAATGAAGTATTTGTTAAAACTTTCAGGATTATTTTTACCAATTTACCTTTTAATACTGAACTGTAGAAGTTCTTAATGTTTTCTGGATGCAAATCAGTTGCCATGTGCCTATTACTTCATCGAATTAAAAATGTCTTGGGGAGGGAAGAAGCATGAGAGGGATGAGAGAGGAATGGAAGAAAAAGAATAATCAGGATACAGTACATATAGGTACAAAGTACCTATGATGAATACCTGTGCATATCAAAATATACCATAAAATTAATTTTAAAATTACAAATATCTTACCATAAAGATACTGTTAATGAACAAAAATGCAAGCCAATCACTGAATAGAAATACTATATATATAATATAGTGTGTATATATATATAATGTAAAGATTTATAGTACATAATATCTTACTGAACTTGTTAGATATACCACATGTACTATGATATGCACATCATAAGTTAATTTCATAATGTATGTTTCCCATTTATATAAAATATATTAACTCTGGAAATGTGTATATGTTATTATTACATTTCCTCTCAGTCTGTCATTTGTCTTTTCATTCCCTTAGTGTATTTTTACAGGAAGAATTTGAGGGGAAGATGTCTACAGTCGTGTGTGTCACCCAATGGGGAGTTGTGTCCATGAGCTGAAATTTACTCTGCTTGTGTTTCTTAGGAGAAAGTGTTGGCTACACAGGGCTTGCAAAAACACACTCAAGTTTTCTTCTGGGTGCTTTCTGGTGCTTGCTTTTCCACGCAGGTCTGCTAGTCCCCTATGGTTTTCTAGTTATTGGTTTTATAAAACTGTGATGGGCAATCTGGAGTAGAGCTCAGTTCTTTTTCCCATTCCAGCATCCAGCTGGGCCTGCAACACTTGCTGAAAAGACTTGCTTTTCTTCCTCCAGTCACACTTCTGCCTCTGTCACCTTCATCCATTCACCATTCATGCTGCTGCAGGCTTTGGTCTAAGGGCAAAGGCAGACACTGAGCATCAGTGAAGCATCGCGCATGGAGGCTGTGTCATGACGTAGGCAGAGTTTGGAGGCAGAGTCCAGAGTACATAGATGACTCCATTAGGCAACAGTAAAGACGCTTGTGGCAGCGAGTGACAGTGATCATGGGGCCAGAAGCAGCGTATACAGCAGAGAGCTCCTTTGCTGGGATCCCACTGTAGCCTTGATCCCTTAGGTCTATTTTTTCAAATTTCCCTGATGATTTCATGTAGCCCCAGAAAACATGTTACCATAGATTCCCTACAGATGCCTCTGTACTGGTCCAGGCACCATGGATCCACACTTAGACTTCACTTCATGTCTCTTCCAGGTATCTGCAGTCTAGCACCTGGCTAGCCGAGGATGCCCACATGTGTACTGAAGGTGCTATGTAAGACAGAACATGTGATGCACCAGCAAGACCAGTTTTAATAATTCCCAAGTCAGCCAGGCATGGTGGCTCACACCTGTAATCCCAGCACTCGGGAGGCAGAGACAGGAGGATTGCTGAGTTCGAGGCTTGCCTAGGCTACATAGTGAGCTCAGGGCCAGCCTGAACTACAAAGTGAGACCCTGTCTCAAAAAAAAAAAAATCCCAAGCCACAGGTTGGTGACTCGGGACCACTGGGGGATCTTCCTCTGTCCAAGTAGGGAGAGAGGGGAAGTGGATGGTGGTGCTGGTGACATCAGTGGCCAGGAAGCCAGAGTGGGATGTGTTTTCCCATAAGAAATCATGATTTTTACTTTTCTGCAGTCCACACTGCTCACGTTATAGGAGCAGAGACAGGAAGCACAAGAGTGAGGAGGATAACTGAGGGAGGAAAGGAGAGGATGGGGGAGGGAAGGAAAGGGAAAGTAAGGGAAGAAGACGGGCCTAAGTCTAATAGACAAGGAATTCAAAAGAAGCAAGGGCACAAATGGAGGTGAAATCTACAGAGGAAAAGAAGAGGTGTCTAGGAAGCAGAGGAAACAGCAGTGTTACACGGTGGAAATCATCCTCACACATGGGGCAGAAGTAGGAAGGGGGTCAAAGGGGGGACAGTGAGGGCAGTACAACCTTAACAGACACGAAGATCAATATTTACCATCATGATGCATATGACAACAGTGGGGTCCTCCATGCAGCCATGAAAAGGGAAAGCAGGAGGCAACCCCAGAACCACCCAGGAACACCCAGTGGCAGCTTCCACACAAGGTGACAGTGATCCAGCTTTAGGGTGCAAAGGGACTGAAGATCATTTCCAGAGTGCTAATCATCTACTATGGCTTCCTTTTGCTAGGAGGAACGCTCCCACTGTTACAGAACTCCTATTTTATCCCACTTCTGCAAGATCAGCCTGGGGCACTGCCTGCCCCCACTGCGGATGATGAAGTTTCCTGAAGGGACCTCGGTCAGATCCTAGTCTCCCTGCCAGACAGGTTCAAGTCGAGGACGCATGGTCTGAGTGTGGCCAAAGTGCCCTTCAGAGATCTTAAACTGTAGTGGAAGGACATAACAGAAGACACTATTGGAGTTTATTTCTCCCCTGGAGGAAACCTCCTAGTTGCCTGGCGCCTGCCGTGTTACCAAAATGATGTTTGCAGCCACCTGCCCGTTCTGTAAGCTCCCCTGATAACTGCTAATACACGTCCTTTAGTTTAATCTGTAGAGAGGAAATTGGTATCTGTTGCTTGCAACCAACGAGTCATAATTGGTCCACCAAGTTGAGACTGTCTCTGTAATTAACTGCAATGTTTAATTTCATTCCTTTGTAAATTGGGTTGATATCCATACATGAAGGATAATTACTTTGTTCTCATGTAATCCCTTTTGATGTTATAAATCTCCATTTAAGAAAGCCTCCTTGGGTCCATGAGAAACTATCTCTATTTCTGAGAAAGGCAAAACAAAAACTCTTAAAACACATTTCCTTTGAAAATAGGTCATTTGTTGCACTGAGATAGGGAAAAAGAAGGGTAGTTTCAGCAACTCACTAGTGAAGTCTCCGGATACAGCAAATACAGATGTTTTGAAAATATCGATGATATTAAAATTAAAAACTCCACATAGTAAAACGTTGTAACCATTCTTCTATATTTTCAAGTGTCTACCCCAAATGTAGTGTAATCAGGACAGGTGTAGGTTTCAACAAAAAGCCAGCAATGAGGTATGAAGAAAGATTACAAACAGAAATCCCCTATGTGACATCCAGTTCATGCTGCCATACCCAACCCCAACAGCACCTATCCGTGCTAAGAAGAGCACTTGTCAATACCCAGAGGAGGAGGTTGAAGGTTTCTGCCAATGCAGGCAACTTGAGCATTTGATTGACGTCGCTGAGTACCAGACCAAGACAGAACTGGGAAAAGATATGGGCAGGGTGGGAATGGGAGAAACAATGGAACTCTGTTTTGTCAAGCCTGACTGACAAGGAAGAGAAGAATTTCAAAGAATTATAAGACATGCTTTTTTAAAAAAAAAAAAGCAACACAACTACCCAGGCATGATGGCACATACCTCTAATTCCAGCACTCTGGGAGGCTGAGGCAGGAAGATTACAAGTTCAAACCCATTGAATGCTATTTAGTGACTTGGTGAGATGCTGTCTTCAAAAAAAATAAATAAATGAAAGGGCTGGAAATGCACTCCAATGTGAAGGCCCTGGGTTTAATCTCCATTACCAAGACAAACACAACCTAACTGAGGCATTAATGTCAACTGTGATGGACACACTGACAACTAAGAGTGATCAGAAAGTTGAAAAATCCACTCAAGATGTTTTTAAGGGATTGGTGGGGGAATATGCCACCAATATGTCATGGTTAACAATGGGCAAAGGAAAAGAAAATCATGTCACGTTTATATCCCACTGAGCTGAGTCTGTTCAGCACACTAGCAACAGTGATCAATATGAATGTTAAATAAAGAAATCTCAGCAAGACATGGCACTCGAGTATTGATAGAATTGCCCATGTTTTAGAACCCTTAACATGCTCATCCATATGAGTAGCCAACTTATATAGTCGTTACCAATAATCAACCAGTGACAACTGTCTAAATACACATACCTTACTTTATGCAACAGCTGGGCTTCAAGTGTAAATAGTTGACTCGTATGGTGCTTAGGATAAATGTATCATTGCATAGTGGAGCTTAGAATTGTTGGAATGTAATTTTTGGGAAATAGTTTATAATAAAAAATAATCCACTCTAATAGGTCATGTGTGTGTGTTTTCAAGACATAGTCTCACTATGTAGTGCAAGCTGGCCTTGAACTTGTGGCTATCCTCCTGCCTCAGCCTCTCAAGTACTGGAACTATAGGCATGTGCCACCACCCAGCTCTAGGTTGTATTTTTGAAAATGCCAAATCATATGGGTGGGCTAGTGGGAAGAAAGACACCCTCACACTATTTAAGAAAGTATTATAGAAGGGAGGCTAAAATTTTCAGATATGTCACAGCAAGCCGTTATCTATCAATCAGGTATTGAGTAAGATGGGTTTTTCTTAAGCATCTGCAGACGTGGATTAATGGCCTTTTGTATGGACAAAAGAGCCAATTGAGAACATTGAAACTTTTAGTAATTTTTACATGACAACTCAACAAACATTCACTGAACCTCTATATCAACTGAGAGAAATTTCTTCTACCAGGAATTGCATGGCACTGCAGACATTTTTGGTTGGCAAAACCTGGAGAGGCTGAGGGGAACAAAGGTCACCAAATGAAGGCATGGATATTGCTCACCATGCTACAGTGCACAGGATACCCCCCTCTAACTGCAAACTTTCCTGCCTTCAATGTCCACAGTGCTGTGGTTGAGAATCTACCCTACAATTTTCCTACCACTCGTGATATCAACACGAATAAACCCCTGTCTGCAAGGCAATAACAGCCAAGATATAATTCTGAAGTCATTTCTATTCTATAAAAGTGACACAAAATCATACTGGCTATTTCTACCAAGCCCGAATTCTATCAGTTCCAAATATAGCACGTGTGAAGGACACCTCCTCTTCCCAGCTGTTCGCCATCTCCTCCTGATGCCTTTGGAGATGATGTTGTGGGAAACATGCAAATAAAGAAGAGGAAGCCAAGGTCATGTTTTATTGGCTCTGTGATGACTGTGCATTGATGGTGGTTTTATCCAAACATTTATAATGTGCTGGACACTGTTCAAACAGTTAGGCAGCTTGACAATTCCTAATGAGTGAGGCATACAAAGTTTGCAAAGTGGAAGTCTAGTTGCTTCTGGCTGAAGGGCATGCACCACACACCTCAGAACTTTTCGTGGAATTTATCTCTAAGTAGTTATTTGTGGGGAGACTACTATGGGTAGGGCATGGGAGATGATAGGAAAAAGGTATTGAAAATGATGAAGAGGAATTAGGGATATCTGTGCATGATGAGAACCAGAGTATGGGTTAAAGTATGGAGGAGGTTTCCCTTTGGGTGAATCAGGTAATTATTTCAGAAGTTGCAGGATTCTGGTGATCTTTGAGGATGGAAGTATGTACAGCACAGTGGAAGGATATTCCAGACTGAGGAATTCTTGGGGTCCAAAGCACAGAGTCATCCCAGTGTGACTCCTGAACAGAATGTGACAGTTCAGTTGTGGCATGAGAAGGAGGGCCACAGAGGAGCTGAAGGGGCATGAGCAGGGACTTTCAGTGATGGGGACAGAACCTACTGCATCATGGGTAAGGAAGTAGAGGGAATGTATCTGCTCCATAAGCTCTGGGATGTGGTAGATGTGACTGGCCATCTTCACCCCTCTCAGAAGCTGAGGAAGAGATTTAGGGCTAAGTGTCATTAACTCAGGGCATTAAGAGGACAGACTCTAGCTTTTCCAGCATCCTTAAATATTTAACCAGCAAAAAACGCTGGTGAGGCTGTGGAGGTAAAGGAACTCTTCTCTACTGTTGGTGGGAATGTAGACTAGTACAATCATTATGGAGATCAGTGTGAAGATTCCTCAAAAAACTAGGATTAGAGGTTCCATTTGACCCTACTATTCCCCTACTGGGGATGTAAACAAAAGAATTACAAGATTCCTATCACAGTGACATATGTGCACCCATGTTTATAGCAGCTCAGTTTGTGATAGCTAAATCTTGGAAACAACCCAAATGCCCATCAACTCTAGACTGGATAAAGAAGATGTGGTTTAAAAAAATAATAAAATGGAATATTACTCTGCCAAAAAGAATGGTGAGATTGAATCATTTATACTCAAATGGACGTGCCTCAGAACATACTCATAAGTGAAATAAATAGGTCACAGATGAGCAAATACTGTATATCTATATGTATATCTATCTCTGATATGAGAAACTGAAGTTATAAATGTGTTCTAGAATGCATGATTGATATTGCAAAATGGTAAATATTCAAAGGGTGATGGGGCTTAGGGGTAAATAATGAAGAAAGAAAAAAATTGATGGTTAAAAAAAGGAAACAATGCTTGTGTATATAGGGGTGGGGGGAGGTAGGATAGGTAGGGGAGGAGGAAAAAATAAGAATTAAGTAGTGTCATATACTGGTACAAATTCTCAATGTGGAATGTAATTGTGAGGTATATATATAATGTACCAATAAAATGTACCAATAAAAAATAAAAGACTCATAATAAAAATAAATAAATAAAAATAAAAGACTCATTTAAAAAAAATGCGGCTTTCACTGTGACCGAGCCCAATTCCCAGTATAAAGAGTTTCCATGTTGCTGAATGCATCATTATGGGTTAGAGGGCCCTAAATAATAAAACAAAAACATGTTTCAAGTGGTTCTAATGAGGCAGTGAACAGGCAAATATGTGATGACTATCAATTCCCAAAAATTACATGTTCAACTTGAACTTTTACCCATGTATTCCAAAGGCTGAAAATGAAAGTAAAAGAAATAACTACATATACATTAAGCAGAATAACGTGTGAGAGTTTTATTTGTCACTTTGTGGCAAATAAAAGAAAATTCTCTATAGTATACAGATATGCATATGTAATGTTAGAGATGTTTTTAACAAATTTAATGATAAATATCTGAATTTTTGAAGGCTGTCAGTTCAAACAAACTAATGTAAAACATTCCTAGATTGCCTTGGGAGGCAGTTTACAATAATGTTTTAAAGTACACATTTAAGTTTAATTTGTAGATTTAAATTTCTCTTTTGTCAGTGGATAGATATGTGACCTACTGGTAAATAATCTGTCTATAATTATGCATTTTATGTACAACCGTTTTACAAGGTATTTCATTTAAACTTTAAATGAGACACAATGTGCGAAGCAACCAATCCCATGCCTAGCACTCAAGTATTACCATAGCAAGAACAACTGCATTATAAAGTAATGCAGTGCAACGAGTGCATGTAGTAAGAGCCTCCTGCCTCGTGATCCAGCTCAGATACACTACAACACAACCTCTCATAACATTAGTGGACGTGCTTCCTATGAGTGTCCTCCTCAAACAGGTGGAAACAAAAGGCATTACTCTCTCAAATCATACACAGGAAGGATTACCAATATTACAGTGCTCAATAGCAGCAGCAACATCAGGGCAAGCCCTCTTTTTTTTGTATTTTTAGCTCAATAATTCGTTCATTCATCAGCAAAAGTCAGAATCAGCAATAAAACTTCAGAAAAGGTTTGTTTCTTATGAGGAGGCTTCTGAACAACCTTTGTAGGAAGCATCTGAGTTGCTATTAGCCATAAAGCATGTCCTAATGAAAGCTCTGTATATTTCCAGGCAAAACTTCATATAATTTCAACTTAAGAAGAAAGAGCAAAAAGTTAAACACATAGAGGGCAAAGGTTGGGTGTGTTTACTGTATTTCAAGTAAATAATGGGGGCCATGCCATATCATTTTTACTCCATCACATAGCCACATCCATGCCTGTGGCTGTAGGAGTGATAAGAACAGCACACCCAAACATTTATTTCCACTGTCTTCCAAACTCAAAAACAGATACCAGAGAGTCACTTCAACTTGGTCATTAGTCCCTGTATTCAGCCATCATGATTGAGTCTTTTTTGTCTAGATGACACAGGAGTTTCATGCATGTTATGGTTTTAAATGCTAGTATCTTCTCCAAAATTCATGTGTTGAAATTTCATCACCCATGGCACAGCATGAAGAGTTGTACCCTTTAGGAACTTCACTTTATTAAGTTTATAAACTTACGTGTATTAAATTACAGAGACTTTATGAATGAACAGGATTAGTAATTTCGTGGAAGAGCTTAGGGAGAGAGCTAGGTCCTACCCTTTAAACCTTTCCATGCCTTCTGCCCTTAAGGACACATTTTCCCTTCTTGAGGGTGCAGCTGGAGGGCACCATCTTGGAAGATGGCATCAAATCCTTATCAGACACAAATGTGTCAGGATCCTGACCTTGGATTAATGGTGAAAAATAAACCTCTGCTCTTTATCAGTTACCTACATATAACAGCACAAACGGATTAATTCAATGTGAAACATGAATTTGTTCTGAACCTCCCTTCTTAAGTATGAATAGCTTTGGTTGATTTGGGAGTTATCTTTTTTTTTTTTTTTTTTTTGAGGCAGGGTCTCACTTTGCAGTTCTGGCTGGCGCTGAGCTCACTGTGTAGCCCAGGCAAGCCTCGAACTCAGCAATCCTCCTGTCTCTGCCTCCCGAGTGCTGGGATTACAGGTGTGAGCCACCACGCCCGACACTGATTTTGGAGTTATCTTGAAGCTTGTCTTGTCTGTGTCTCTATGGTCTTCTCCATTCTCCATGGTTCAGCCCACGTCCTCCTTCCACCAGGACATGAATCTTAACCACAACAGCCCCAATTCATCAACTGATTGCTGAGCTCCAACATAACTAACTGTGCAGGAAATTGTAGACATGCTACTTCTCTAATAGTGCTGTGAGTGCCATTTTGCCATTCCATGACAGCACTCATTCCTTAAACAATTTTACCCAAACATTTACTACAATTCTGGATGCTTTAAAAAGGATTCACAAAAAATATAGGTTGGCCAGATGTCTGTTATTTATACATTTATAGTATGGAAGGAATATTGAGTACAAATAAAAACCCTATAATAATCCTGCCCTTTCTTCATTGGCATAGTGATTCCCACGTTAGAATATAGTATCACCTACAATTTATGTTTGCCCAGAAAACTGAATGTGACAGTATTTGGAAATACAAACTTTGCCAATATAATTAGGTAAGATAAAGTCATACTAGATTAAGGGGGACTCCCATGACTTGTACCTTAATCAAGAAGAAAGGGACATGGAGAAACTGAATAAGCCCTGTGATAAGGAAGACACTCTGGAGTGATATTTGTAGTGGCCACAGAATGTCAGATACTGAAGCAAGTAACAAAGGTCTAGCAGAGGCAAGGCCAGACTTTCCCTCGAACCTTCAGAGAGAACACTGCACTTCTGACACCATGACTTTAGATTTCTGGCCTCTAGAGCTGTGAAAGAAGTCTGGGCTACTTTGCTGTAACCTCCCTCAGAAACAAAATATCACAAGTCCTTCCAGCATAAAACCAGCTCCAATATGTGCATCTACCATTTTGTGAAAGCCTTACCTTCCTCAAGAAATGTTGGCTAGGAACTTAGCCATAAAAGGGTTCAATCTCAGACATTAAGATTTTGAAAGAGACTTTGTAAAGCTGCTGCAGCAGGGCTTTTTCTTCAGAGAAGACTATCTATATAACTTCAAAATATGATGGAATGCCAGGCTTGGTGGCTCAAGCCTGTCATCCCAGCACTCGGGAGGCAGAGGCAGGAGGATTTCTGAGTTCGAGGCTTGCCTGGGCTACATAGTGAGCTTAGGGCCAGCCTGAATTATAAAGCAAGACCCTGTCTCAAAAAAAAAAAATGATGGAATGGCACACCTATCACAGGGAATGGTTTCTTATTATAGTCAACTGATGGAGGCCATGAACTTACTTTGATGAATAGAGAATTCTGAAGTATTTAACTGATTTGAACAATTCACATTAATATAAAAATACTTGTGGGACCTCTAAAATCTCGACACACTCTTAGCAACAGGAAAATCTCTTACCTAATAGATACACTGATTATATAGAATAAAGAGAAAAATCAAGAAAATCAAATAGTTTACTAAAGCCATCTAGCTTCTTTAGTGGTGGTGATAAACCCACCAAGTCTAGAGCTAGCACAGGGACTCTTGGCTTCACTGAACCAAATACGTATCCATCTTAAATGGCCCTTAGCTTTGTGCAACTGTACATGCCCACAGTCAAACGCTTCTAAGCCCAAATCACATATCAAACCACCTAAAGATTTTTTAGCCAAATGACTACAAGCATTATCAACTTATTGCCAGTGATTTTTTTCTTTCCTCCTTTCTTTCTTCCTCCCTCCATTGCTCTCTCCCTTATTTCTTAATTACCTCCTTCATTAGATGTTTGATAAGTGCCTACCTTTTAGCAGACATCCCTCTCTAAAGGCTGAGGAGAGAAGCATAAATGAGAAGAACAAGGAAATTCATCACACAGTGCTTATATTCTGCTTGGCAGATATGACAGATTGAACATTAAACAAACACAGAAGACGATTTTAAAGAGAAAAAATACTAATGAAAGAAAATGGTTCCTCAGAATTAACAACAGCTTCTTTAATGACTAGAAGAAAAAATAAAGGAGCAGGTTCTTTAAAGAAATGCAGTACACTAGAGGTAGGTAGAGAATTCAGCAAGGCCCTCATTCTGGTAAGAACTTGAGAGAGCTCAAGGGAGAAGGGGAAAGAGCACATGGCTAGATATTAACAGAGCAATAGATAAAACAGAGCTACTGTCTACAAAACTGTGGGTCAGGGTAAGGTTTGGGTTACACTCCAAGTACAGAATGCAGGCATATGCCTGTGTCAAGCAGAGGAAGATACGGTGTCCTGGGAAACATCCATTTTTATGGTTCATCTTCCCTTAGCAAATTGGAGGCAGCTGGGGTACTGAACCTTACTTAAATGGTAACCTGGTTACTAATGTTAACGTAGTTATCCTCTCTCAATCCAACTTATGGTTTCTGAACACTTTAACTTTACAAGCCACTCCCCTATCTTACTGTGAGTTTAAGTAACAGAAACAGTTCCACATAGAACCGCCTTCCTTCTGCCAAGCTGAGACATATTTTTCAGTCTTTTAACTGTCTTCTTTCATTGAAGTTGATATCTTCATAAGTATCTCCATTTGAAAAATCCTCCAAATACAACAAAATTATGCACCCTTTGAGGAACAGCTAGCTTAGTTCAAAATTAATCCAGAATATAGAGGTGGCAAGCCATCGATATTTTAACAAATCTCATCTCTGGAATTATGGCATTCCCTCCCCTCATTTCTGGATTAAGAGCATTTTGTTTTATGATCTCTTCCTTTGGGGTAGGGCAGAGGTCTGTCTCCTTGGAAGATATATAAAACGTTTCTCCTCATTTTCCAGAAACACACATTGTAGGTCCCCAGAGCACCATTAAAATGCACTGCATAATCTTCGGAAATTGATTCAAAGAAAACAGATGCCAGGGTTTTTTTGTTTTGTTTTGTTTTGTTTTTTAAGACGCAAGGACACTTCTACTCTGCCAAATATCCTAACACTTTCATTAAAAAACAAATATTCGGCTATGTAGGAGCTGGTCAATAACCTTGGTGAGAAAAAGTGAGAGCTGAACTTTTAATTCCTGGGCTTAGATGTCCAGGAGCTCAGCAAAAGCATGATTCCCCTTCTATTAACCCTAATTCAACAAGAGCCAAATGCAGAATTTAAAATGGGCCCATGATTAGGATTTCATTTTCTAGCACAAACCCTAAACCTACCATTTTCAAGGATGAGGAGTCCTCCCTAGTTGGCTTTGGGGAATTGTCATTTTACAGCAGATATTTATTATTTTAAGACAGCTTATCTTAGATCAAGGCTCAGAAAATCTGCAATGTCTTTTGGTTATCAAAGCAAAGGCATTCGCAGTTAGTAGGTCCCTAGGTCAGCCCACACACCTTAAAAATTTGGTGGGACCTCTGTATGCAGCACTACTGATGCTAAAAGGAATTTAAGAAATGGAAAATGTAAGGAAGGATTTAATTAGAATTAAATGAGGAAACAGAATGATACTGAGAAAGGAATGTCCAAAGAGCTGTCTTGAGCTTCAGAAGTTAATGCGATCATTCAGCAAAAATGAGTACACCCAGGGTTGGGGATTTCATTCAAGTGGTACAACAGCAACCTTGGAAGCACAAGGCCCCAAGTTCAATTCCTAGTGCCGAAAAAAAATTAATGTGTATACCCCTCTTCCTCTATCAATGAAAGACAATAACAGTCTTCCTGCTTCTTTTACACGATTCCCATTTGCTATGATTTTACCAAGACCCATTGTTAGCTCTGTTTCTATCCCCACCCACAATTCTAGAGAAACATCATTTAGAGCATCCGGTAGAGCAGCTCCCACCTGCCTACCTGCTGCCAGTGTCAGCTCCTGAAAATGAAACTGCTGATTAAAGGATCTGAAATTATCAAAAGAGTTTGGTACAAACTGGCAAACTACTTTTTTTTTTTTGAGACAGGGTCTCACTTTTACTTATGTTTTATGTTTCTCATATAAGAGAAACCAGATGGTATTAAACTTTCTGTATCTGACTTATTCACCTAACACTATGTTCTCAATTTCTATCCATGTTCTTGAAAATAACATAATTTTATTTTTTATGGCTCAATCAGTGGTAGAGTGGGAGAGAGAGAGAGAAATAGAGAGAGAGAGAAAGTCTTTGTCTGGTAATGACATGTAGGCTATTCCCAAAGCTTAGCTGTTACGAGTTATGGGGTTACAAACATGAGTATGCAAGTGTTACCATAGTACACTGTTTTGAACTCTTTGGAAACTATTATCCAGGGAGGGTACAGCTGGAACAAATATCTTTCCTAATAAATCATCTTTTACTCAAACTATCTAGAGACGCTTTTTCTTGCTTGTAAACAAACACACCTACTGATACATCAATTAGTCTGAGTAATTTCATTGGAGAATTTTTATAAAATACACACACTATGTCAATTTAGTTTATTTGAGACAATTAACTAGATTTTTTTCTTAAATTCAGACTTTAGCATCTGAAAAGCTTTTTTAAAGCCCAAGTTCCTCTCTGAGGAATATAGATCAAGTTAAGTCCTTACATGAGGATCTGGTAGCTGAAAATACAACCTCTTATCTAAGCCATAAATCAGTAAGATACTAAATAAACACTAGGACCAACAATTGAGTCTTAATACACCATCACTAGAGAACTTGAGCCAACATGGTTTTGGAAGCTCTTCATCAAGAGAAGTTATTTCTGTACTTCAAATTACAATGGGCAACCACACAGAAAACCAAGGGCCCTGCAGAGGACGGTGAGCTCATGGATATGTCCCTTCTCTACTCACAGAAATGAACATGTGCCAGAGTGGAAATGCACAAGTGGACTCTCTGTATTTCCTTTTATTCCCTTCATGGAAGGAAGCAGCTAGGAGTTCACAATCATTCCTACTGATCCAAGGCAGATAGACTCTCCATCATCACAATAGATGGTTAAGAATCCAGGTTGAGGGCCAGAGATTTAGCTCAGTGGTTCCAGTGCCTGTCTCGCAAGCACAAGGTCCTGAGTTCGATCCCAGTAACCACATACAATGCTGGGCATGGTGACTCATGCCCACCAGCCATCAATACCACATACCACAGTGTCAGGCGTGGTGGCTCACGCCTGTAATCCCAGCAATCGGGAGGCAGAGACAGGAGGATTGCTGAGTTGGAGGCTTGCCTGGGCTACATAGTGAGCTCAGGGCCAGCCTGAACTACAAAGCAAGACCCTGTCTCAAAAAAAAAAAAAAAAAAAAAGAATCCAGGTTGATCTGCACAGCTCTGTGCAATGCTGGCTGCCTGAGTGCAGGTAAATCCTTCAACCCTTCTAACCCCCCAGTCTTGTAAAGTGGATGTAATAAAGTCCTGCTAAGATTAAATGAGAAGGTGTACACTGAGTTGTTAATAGTCAGGCATGGACTGGGTGGTAGGTGATTGATAATTCTTGCAGAATTCTCACAAGAAGGGAGTACTCTCCAGATTTTTCAGAGGTGGGGGACCTGATGACATCCCAATTTCTTCTTCCTGAGTCACTGGTAACTACAATGACAGTGTAAAGTGACAGCGCCACCGGACTGCTCCCATTTGACCCTTTCTACTGCACAAAGCTCTCCCACATTCATTTTCATTTGATCTTCACTCAACCCAGTGTGGGAGGCAGGGAATGTATTATCAATCCCATTTTAGAGATAAATTACACAGGCAGTTCACTATTATCCTTGCCGCAGTGATGTCTGCCTGGTTTGGCAAATCAAGTTTTTCACTTTCTACCTGCATACAGTGCAAAGCAGCTTGTCAGGAGAGGGAGAACATCCTCCACCAGGTGTTTATCTTTTTAAGGTCCTTGGGAACCCACGGAGGAAATACTTGCTCCTTCATTTTCCTGCCCCTCTAAGTGGCAAACCGAAAACAAAATTTATAAATGACTAAACTCAGGCTGAATGCCACGGAGGGCCTCCTCTGAGGGACCTAAGAGGGGGACCAAATGGGGGCTTTGAATTGCTTTGCTCTCACGAGTGGTCCAGGATATTGTCGGGTTTCTGAGCAACATACTGAGCCTGAAGTTGAATTTGTATCAGGGGTGCATCATGGGAGAATGGCATAAAACCACCTACCCTCAGTGTAAACTAGAAACAGTAACTGAGACAGCACAGTGTGGCTCACTAGTTTGCCTCTCTTTGGCAGTGTCCTCACCTTGACTCTCGCAGTGACCTTTTGACTGATCACTGAATATAATGATTTACCCTTTCCTACTACAGAACGAATCCTGAAATGATTTTTTCCCCTCTTACATCACACTAAAACCTTCCTTAACGACCACGTCCTTCTTAAATGGTTTGGTTTAGACCAGACAACCCTCAACTGAGTTCACAAACACGTATCAGTTACCATCCATTTGGACATCCTAACACATCCGTCCACACTTCTACCCACTGCAGAGCTACAGACACTTAGAGGAAGTAAGAAAATCCCCAAACTGAATTGGTTTGCTCCAAAGAACTTACCAAAGTCAGTGAAGCATTAACAATATTATTTCAACCCAGTATTCTCGTTTCCCCTAAAGGAAAAATGGCCTTCCTCATTATCACCATCACCATCATCATCTTCACACACATCATCACCAAGATGAAGGCCAAGGCACTATAGAAAATTCACTTCTCATAAAACCTCAAGTCATATAATTTTAAGAACTGGAAAAGAAGTAATAGCCAATGACAGGAAGCCAAAATTTTACTGCTTGGCAAAATCCTGAGCATGGATGGATATGCAGAAGACAAGAGAGGGTCATTTTGAAACCCATCCATGATAGGAACAATACGAGGCAAAGACAAGCTTTGTAATGAAAAATGGAGACCAGAAAGCAGTCATTTAATTTTAGCAGCAAAGCCCTGTGCAGGGGTTTTAAGGGTCAGGGATGTCACAACGCCCAGAAAAAGTACTCTTTGGAACACAGACTATTTTTCAATTACCCTTGAATACAAATCCCCTAGTCTCCTCTTCCTAAAGCATCACAGGGGGAAACCAAAAGCAACACCCCCAAAATAAAAGCCAGTCAGGACACAGGCGAGGCTGCCAACAGAAAAGAGGACTCTCCACTTCCCCATTCAGCTGGGAAGGAGAAAAAAGGAGGCTTCAGGGAGTAATTAACTGTCATGTATAAGATTAATTGACGACCCTGCTGTTTTGCCCGGAACACAGATGTATTGGGACCAGGATGCAACCTTGAATACTAAAGGTGAAGGGAGAAGAGTTATTTCTGGATCGGAGCAAACTGGATATGCAGAATAGTGGGCGATGTCCAAAGGCTCACGGAGGTGTTGGGAGGGCCATACATCACCACACCTTCCACAAAGTGGCTTGTCAGGAGCCAGCCCAGGACTCAGCGAGACACCGGCATGTGCTGTGAGGTCTCTTCCTTACAATCAGTCTGCAGCAAGCTGACTCTCCCAGGACACAGAACACAAAGGACACTTTTACTGCACACCCCCATGGTTCTACTTAGAGGAGGACATTAAAGGGGAAGCTCATCCTGTTGCCTGTGACAGTAAAAGAGGGCACCCCACCTTGGATCAAACAATAGGATTTTTTTTTTTTTGAGACAGGGCCTCGCTCTGTAGCTCAGGCTGGCCCTGAGATCACTATGTAGCCCAGGCAAGCCTAGAACTCAGGAATCCTCCTACCTCTGCCTCGAGTGCTGGGTTTACAGGCATGAGCCACCATGCCCTGCAAATAGGTTTTGTGGATGAAGAAAGTACTTTTCCCAGAAAGAACTCCCAGAAAGATTGGGACTGTTTTTCTTTTCTTTCTCCTTTTCCTCCTCCTCCTGCTCCTCCTCCTTCTCTTCTTCTTCTTTTTTTTTTTTTTTTTTGGCAAAAAGGAGGATCAAAATCAAGGCCTTGTGTTTGCCAGACAGGCAGTGGCACCACTGAGCTACCTCCCCAGCCCTGAGGCCATTTTCCAGGGTTCCCACCCTCATACCTGGGCAGAGCTTGCTGCTCCAGAGCCCTCTCTCGGTAGGATCAGGGATTCCCGGGTGTGTTCTCTTCAAAGTGATCTAACTCCGGGGCGAGAACACAGACGAGAGGACATTGCACTGTATCGCCAAATCGCCTGACAAATGATTGGGTTTTCGAGTTTCTTTCACTGATTGTTTTCTGGTTCCTCCTTCAGTGAAAGTCTATCAATTTCATGAAAAAGATGGGTTATGTTTATGAACTAGTCAATGTGCATGTGCAGAATGGTAGTGTTATAAAAATAAATCCTTTTTACACTTGAGGTACTGGCTCTCTTCCACTATAGACAGCCTGCAACATGTGAGTATAAAATAACACAATAGCCCATTGGGAGGTACCGTTTGTGAAGTAGGAAACACTCCTGGCTACCCCTGCTGTTCTCCACACAACTCTATGATGTTGGTTTGCTTGGACTGCTTGGCAGATGAAGGAGTGAGGCTGAGAGGGGTTGCTGTGGCTCCTCTGGGCCAGGAAGTTGAAACACAAAGCCAGGCTATCTAAACGCAGGGCTCAGGAGTTTCTACAGTGCTTCATACAATGAATTCTGGTCTCTCACTGTCTGTCTGGGAGAAGCCAGAAACCTGAGCAGATCCAGCATGTGAGTGAGGTGTGAGAGGAGGTAGATTCTGCAGGGAGGGGGGAGGGTGGGAGGCCTGGGGGAGGGGGAGAGGCTCCAGGTAAGGGACTGTGGATTGATGGGGGGGGGGTTGGAAAGGACTCAAGAAGGCCAGTGAGTTCATCCGAACCCGATCCTGCAGGCACCCTGGGCAACCAGAGGGTCTGGCCACGCTGATACTGACCCCTCCTAAGCAGAGGTTCAAGAACAGCTGGCCCCAGAGCGGTGCGGAGTAGGGTAGCTGACCATGCAGCAGTAGGGGAAGAAGGTGGACACCTGAGGGTCTCCATTTTAGACTAAGGGAAGGATAAAGGACAGGGATCAGAGAAGAGCTGCTAAGGAGGAAGCTCCTTCCACATCTCCGTCTAGAGGGGGTGGGCGCAGGGATGACATCACGCAGCACAGTGAGGGTCACAGGAGGGCGTGATGGGAAGCTTTGGCCACATACACAGCAGCAGATCACTAGTGCACCCTGTCGTCCTTCTTTCCTGCCCTTCTCCTTCCTTCTTTCCTTCCTTCCTTCATTCCTTCGTTCCTTCCCTCCTTTCCTGCCTCCCTTTCAGATTCCTTTCTCTTTTCCCTTTACTTCCCATTCTCTCTCCCTCTGTTGTCACAAATTATTCACTACTGCGCTCAACCCATCTTCCTTTCACTGCTACGATGTCCTTTTCTCCTTGTGCTCCTTTCCCCACATCTTTCCTCCTCTTCTCCCCTCCTCTTCTTTCTTACAGTTCTTATTATCAGGAACTGCAGGACTCAGCAGGGGGCTCTGCAGCAAGACTCCCACAGAGTTCAGTGGTTTTGTGGTCACGCTAGGGACAGATCAGACTGTCCAAGAGAGGGTGAGACACGTGGCAAGGGCATACTAGGCATACACTCACGCGCCTGTGCCCGCACTCGCAACCTCTGCAGACATCACCAGGTCAAAGTAAAAGACTGTCGGTAGGTGGCTGCTCTTCAATGAAAAAGCATTTGGTCGAGCAAAGCG